>SKCR01032544.1:0-33026 GCA_019454045.1 Zanthoxylum bungeanum | reverse complement strand
AACTTAATGAATCCAGATAATTACGTTGACATAGACATATGGTTCAATTGGATTAAACTGGGTATTTGTGTCTAACCATCGACAGAGGCTTACACATAATTTAGTGTTCCAGGTTAATAAATCAATATATTACCCAACTTTAAGATAACCACTTCATCTTTAAAATGATATTGGAAGAAATCACAACCCTAGATAGTTTTTAATATTGAATTTTCTTAAAACCTATTTTCGACAATTTTATTTACTTGTTTTAAATTTAGAATCGTCACCATTTCAAATCAATCAATCAACTTGTTAGATATTAGTAATCATTTGACCTCATAAAATTAATAGTTTAGATATTAAGTCCTCGTGGGATCGATATTTTTATACTACTTGAACGATAAGTGCGCTTGCGTTATACGTGTGTGTTTACGCCGGTCAAGTTTTTGGCGCCGTTGCCGGGGACTTATTTATCTTTTACTATTAGTTTAGGGGTTAGATACGTTACTTGTATCTAATTTCTTTTTACTTATTGTTTTTGTTTTCTTATGTTTCAGGTTCTCAGAAACTTCATGAGACGAACCAGAAGCTTTGAACTCCGACCGCTTGACCAGAAATTGAAAGAACCATCAGACAGTTGAGAAAGGAAATGCGAGGCGAGAAGGCAAGAAGCTTTAGTCAACATGGAACCTGAACCTTTGAACGTTGCACCACCAATTCCCATTCGAGAACAGAACCATTCCAGTGGTTGACAGACTCATTTCTTGTATTGTACTCCTCCCTTACCAGAAAATACGGGTGACATTAAAACATGCATTCAGATGATTCAGTAGTCAGTTCAGTTCGGGGGGGAATGCAACTGAAGATCCTAATTCCCACATCAGCAACTTCCTGGAAGTTTGCGGCACTTTTAATTACAATCGAGAAGCGGAAGAAGCAATGAGACTGCGAGTTTTTCCATATTCCCTGAAAGACAGAGCTAAAGCTTGGCTACATTCACTACCAGCAGGTTCCATCACAACTTGGAACACTTTAGCCACCAAATTTCTTGCAAAGTACTTTCCACTAGCCAGAACCGAAAAATTGAGGAATGACATCACATCCTTTGTACAACAAGATTCAGAATCCCTCTGCGAAGCTTGGGAAAGGTATAAAGATTTTCTCCAGAAATGTCCTCACCATGAGATTCCAAAATGGCTTCAAGTCCAAACATTCTATAATGGGCTTTCTGGAATAATGAAAACCACAATCGATGCTGCTGCTGGAGGAGCTTTAATGGCAAAGGAGAAGATCAAGCCTGGGACCTAATCGAAGAAATGGCCAACAACAATTCCTTGTGGCCAACAGAAAGGAGCATGATCCAAAGAATTGCAGGAATTTATGAAAGTGGAGCCAATACAGCAGTCAACGCCAAGCTAGATCAGATATGCAAATTCATGGAGTCTCTTACCACTGGATCCACAAGTTCACCATATAGCACCAGAGTCGAACCAACTTGATGAAACGGTGAATTATGTCAGCAATTTCAACAGACAAGTGAACAATCCATATTCCAACACCTACAACCCAGGGTGGAGGAATCATCCCAATTTTTCATGGAGCAACAATTCAGGCCAACAGCAGAACTATCCACCTGAATTCCAGCAACAGAAAAAAATCCAGGAGCATGCAAATGAATCAGGAATAACAGAAGTGTTGACCCACTTGAAAAAGATAGAAGCAAAACACGACTCTCAAGTAGCAAGATATGATGTTATGTTTCAATCCCAAGCAGCGTTAATTCAAAGTCAATCTGCTTCTATTAAAGCACTGGAGAATCAAATTGGACAACTGGCAAATGCTTAGAGTTACAGACCGCCAGGTACCCTTCATAGCAACACAGAGCCAAATCCAAGAAATATGGGAAGGAGCATTGTCATGCCATCATGTTAAAAAGCGGTACTGAAATCAACAAAGATGTTGGAGCCAAAAAACTGCTGAGAAAGTTCCAAAAGAAACAAAGCAACAGATGGAGGAAAAGAAGCAAAGGAAAAAGAACAGATCACTCCACCTCCACCTTTTCCTCAACCTCTTCAGAAGAATAAATTAGACAAACAATTTCTCGGTTCTTGAAGATCTTCAAAAAGCTTCATATCAACATTCCATTTGCAGAAGCGTTGGAACAAATGCCCACCTATGCCAAATTCATGAAAGATATTCTTTCATGAAAACGGAGATTGGGAGATTACGAGACAGTAGCATTAATAGAAGAATGCAGTGCCATCATTCAGAGGAAACTTCCCCCGAAGTTGAAAGATCCTGGCAGTTTTACTGTTCCTTGCGTCATAGGAGAACATAACATTGGTAAGGCTTTGTGTGATCTAGGTGCGAGTGTTAACTTGATGTCTTTTTCTATTTTCAGGAAATTACAGATTGGAGAAACAATGCCAACTTCAGTCTCACTGCAACTTGCTGATAGAACGCTCGTATTTCCAAGAGGCGTAGTTGAAGATGTGCTGGTCAAGGTTGACAAATTCATTTTCCCAGCAGATTTTATTGTCCTTGATATGGAGGAAGACGCAGATGTGCCAATCATCCTCGGGAGACCATTCTTGGCTACAGGTCGAACCATTATTGATGTACAAAAAGGAGAATTAACCATGAGGGTATAGGACCAAGAAGTAACATTCAATGTTTTCAAGGCCATGAATTTACCAGATGATGAAAAGAATGAGGAATGTTTCAAACTCGATGTGATACACAGTACCATTCAGAACTCTGATGAAAGACAAAGTTCTACTGACAAACTTAAAACATGTCAATTGCCTGTGGAGCCTAAAGATAAAACGTCATTTATACTAAAGGAGCCAATTCTTGCACTACAAGCAACAGAAGAGAAAAAGTTCCCCCAGCTCAACGAATTGGAGGAATTTCACAATCAGCCTTTTGATGATGCCAAATTGTACAAAGAAAAGGGCAAGAAAAGACATGATGAAAAGTTAGTACGCATACAACTGGAACCAGGGCAGAAGGTATTGTTAAACAAATCAAGGGTGAAATTCTTCCCATGGAAGCCAAAATCACGGTGGTCGGGTCCATTTGTGATCACCAAAGTTTTACCAAATAGAGAGCAGTTGAGATACATGATCCTGACGCTAACAAAACTTTCAAAGTTAAAAACAAGCGTGTCAAGCACTACTGGGGAGAATCATTTGAGTGACAAAAAGAAAGTGTTACACTTTCAGATCCAGCTTAACGTTCCAGAAGTCAAGTCTGGCTGACGAGTTTAAACTTAGCGCTCGCAGGGAGGCAACCCATGCAATTTGTGTATATATTATGATTTGGTGTGATTTAATTTTGTGTGTTTAGTTTTTGCAGATTAAGTCATTTCAAGATGGAAGAAGCTCTCGCAAATCTTCACAAGCAATTTCCTTCTCTCCCTCAAAAATCTCTGATGAAAGTTGACGAAGCTCGCTTAGAACGGATGAGACTACTGATGATCAAAGGTATTCCTACTGACATTCGTTGGTTAATTGAAGCACGGGTCCGATTGGCAGGTGAGTCTTCTGACTCTTTTATTTCACATCTGTCTGGCTTAGGAAAGAGCACATATGCTAAAAAGAGAAGAGCCAAAAGAATGTGTGTTTGTTATAAATGTGCTCGCATATTTTGTAATACTCGTTGTCGTTCTTTAGGAATGGTGTCCGATAACCGCGAAGATAAGATTAACTTCATTAGGGATGGCTTGAGTAAAGAGTCTTTGGATGACATATCTAAAACTCTTGAGACGCATCCCAGTGGATGTGTGTATCATGAAATTCGCATGTATATGCACAATTCCAAAAGGAAAGACAACTGTTAAGTCTCGGAATCTGACTCAAAAAGACCATGTTTGCCAATTATAAGAAAATTGGATGGGAAGCTTGTCCCTGACGCATAGACGTCAATCAAGCCGTTACTTTTCTTGTAAATATTATATCTCTTTGTCTTTTCTTAATAATTGTGATTTTTTTTGTTATTTTCTTTTATTTTCGTAGACAGGATCCTGACCTTTTTGACCTTTCACGATCTCTTTTGTTGTTTAGCTAACAATCGTCCTTTGGAAGATATTAGTGCTATTATTACTCACCCTTTTTCAGTACAATAAATTCAGCCCGTCATTGCACTTTTGAAGGCATCCTGAGTTGAGAAAGAAATACATAAAAAAATGGAAGCCGCTTCAAGAAGACGAGTTGAAAACATCTGTGTGTTTTGCGGTAGTAGTGTTGGAACTAAACCACAATACGTAGAAGCAGCACAGGAATTGGGTCGAGTATTAGCTGTAAGGAATATGCACTTAATATATGGCGGAGGCAATCTCAGACTTATGGGGATCGTTTCAAAGGCTATACAGGAAGGAGACAGTCACGTTTTGGAAATCATCCCTAAACCCTTGGCAGAGGCAAATCTTATTGGATTATCAAACGGCGAGGAACTGATCGTGCCAGGTATGTCTGAACGACTGGTAGAAATGATTAACCGTGTTGATGCTTTTATCGCTTTGCCAGGTGGCTTGGGTACATTGGAGGAAATTTTTATAGTTCTATCTTGGGCGAACCTGAAATACACCAGAAAACCATTGGACTGCTCAACGTTGTTGGATTTTATGATTTTCTTGTGTGTTTCTTGATGATGCTCGGAGAAATGGGTTCGTGTCAAAACATTTGAAAGAACTCCTCTTTACTGCCAGAACTGCTCCGGATCTAATAGACCAACTCATAGCCTATGAACCACAAGTTGACCCTATCCTTTCAAAGATAAATTGGTCCGAGGACGATCGTGGTAAGAGGAGTCGGATTAATCTGGATCTTAACCTTTAATTTCATGTAGATTTCAGCTAACCAGGTACGACATTCTTAACTCTCCTTTACTATTAAGACATTGGGGACAATGTCTCATTTAGGTTTGGGGGAGGGAATTAGTTGATCAGTACCTTATTTTTAGTTTGTGTGTTATTTTTATTTTTAGTCCAAAATTTTTCGAAAAATACAAAAAAAATTGGAAAATTTTCAAAATTACAAAAATATTTTGCATTTTTATTTGACTAAAAAGGTGAAATTGGTAAGAGATAGCTGAGTAAGAGTTTCCACTCCTGAGACGTATCTCAAACCTATTTCGAAAAAGTTAATTTTTGTTTATTTCATTTTGAATTATTTATTTGTGAATTCTCCTTAAAACGGACTAAAATGGATCTTCATATGCTCAGTTGACAGATATTATCAACATATATAGTAACATACGGACATGAGCTAAAATTGAAAAGTTTGTAATATTCAGTGCTCTAGTTTAATTGGAGGAAACATCTAAAAAAGCAATGGAGTAAAAAAAAAAAAATCTGAGATCCGAGTTATTAAGTCTGTAAGGGTGTTTTAACACCTAGTGCCCTAAAACCAACTGGTTTGGGAGTCACTGGCCCAAAGCTCGTTACATGGATCAAGATGCTGCTGCAAAAATATATATATCTGAAGTCTGAGTAATTAAGTCTGTAGGGGTGTCTTAACACCTGGTGCCCTAAAGCCAACTGGTTTGGGAGCCACCGACCCAACACTCGTTACATAAATGGAAGATATTGTATATAAATAAATAAAAAATCAAAGAAAAAATCTGAAAAATCTAAAAAATTATTCCATTGCTACAAAAAGGTGTGAGTGTTGAAATTGATAGAACTTTAGGACAAAAATATTACTCTCTTATCAACTGCACTTATGATTGTTGTGGGGCAAAATGAGTTGTTTAATATTTTGTTGGCTGTGTATATGAAGAATGGTAAAAATAATCGGAGAATTTACTTATTCAGTAATTTAGAATAAAACAAAACAACTAGTAACTTGGAGTAGAAGTTTCACTGATTAGTCACTAACTTCTTTATTCTCTTTTCGCTTGTCTTTTTCCTTTTGTGTGCATTAGTTTTATTACCTGTTTACTTTTGTAAAATGTTTGTGGGTATCATTGCTGTAAACCCTCACGAGACTACAACTCGTCCACTAGGGACACTAGGGGTTTAAAGGTTTGTTGCATACGCTAAATGCAACCGTGATCCCTACGAAAGTGGCTTAGTTAATTTATTTATGTTATTTTTTGTTTTGCTCGAGGACTAGCAAAATGTTAGGTTTGGGGGTGTGATGAGTGGTAAATCTATCACTATTTCCCACTCATTTAACCTAATATTTTGTATAGTTTCTTGAGTTTTGGAACGTTTTGATATGTTTTGTGTTATTTTGTAGATAAATAAAGTTTCCGGACATTCTGGAGGTGATTTGGGCCAAAACAGTGAAAATTGGACGAAAATGGCAAATCAGTAAAATGGCCGCGTCGCGACGCCAATACCTTCAGCGTCGCGACGTCTAACATGCGCCGAACAGTGCTAACGTGCGCCATGTCCACAAATCATAATCTGAGAAAAGTTTGACTTTGCTAACGTGCTTCGTGCCACGTGTCACCATCACAGACGATCTGCTAACATGCGTCGTGCCACGTGTCAGCATCCTACGGTGCCGACAGTCGCCATCGCCACGTGTGCCAAGTGTCACTCCAGGTCATTTCTATGTCATCAGCCACGTCAGCAAGTCAACAAGTCAACATTTCCACCTCACTGCCACGTCATCATCAGCCAATCAGGAAGTGCCATGTGTCACAATCCTACGGTGCTGACAGTCTTTTTCCCACGTGTCGCCATGTCACCGCCACATCACCGCCACATCAGCATCAATCATTGATTATCTAATCCTTATCTGACACGTGGCGGATAAGAATCTCATCGACCAATCAGAAGCCGCCACGTGTCATAATAATTGAAGCCCAACCACCTCGCCACGTGTCACCTTATCAGCTTATCCAGAATCTTCAAACCGGTGAACCAGAGCGTGCCACGTCGACAAAAGCTAGCGTAGCGACGCCAGAGGCCTTGGCGTCGCGACGCTGGAAGCCTACCGAGGCCTATAAATTGAGCTCGAGATTTCAGAATTCATGGCACCACTCTCTCTCTTATACTCTATCTAAAGAGAGAGTTTCTCTCTCTACTTTCTTTTAATTTTTAGTTTTTTTGTTTTTTAGTTTTGTAATTAATTTTAATTACGTTTTGTAATAATAGTAATTTAATTTTTACTTTTTACAGTTTTTACTATTCACCATGAGGAGGTAACTTCCCCAGCTAGGGTGAAAGGTAATTCTTTTACTGTTACTATTTAGATTAATCTCCCTTAAAAATAATATATTCACTATTTAAAATATTGACTTAAAAAGGATACCGCCAGATTGGTCGGTTGGTAGTTAATTTTAATCTGGTTTAAACCTGACTAATAAAGGATACCGCCAGATTGGTCGGTTGGTAATTTTATTTTGGTTTCGCCTTTATGGCTGGTTTATGGACAAATACTACCACCTTAATGGCTGGTTGGACTTAATTTGACTTAATCAGGATACCGCCTATATGGCTGGTTGGTAATGTTATCACAAGTTTATATATTATTTTATGGGAGATATCTAAATGAGTATTAGTAAAAGTAATTCCTTTTACCTTAGCATTTTATTTTATTGTAATTTACTTTTCAGTATTTATTTTACCGCATTTTTACTTTATGTCTTTTATTTTCAAGTTTTTACTAGCCCTAGTAATGTGTTGTAACTAAATTAGTTATCTGGGGTTGTGATGACTTTTAATATCACCGTTTTATAAGGGGTTAGATTATAGCTTGGGTAATATAAAGATTTATTTATTGAGTCTTAATCTTAATGCTTTTTCATTAACTGGCCATTAACAAAATTGATCTGGTAAATCTAAAATGAACTAGACATAGGGATTTTAGGTTTCAGCCTTAGATTCAATAGACCACGATCTTCCTTGAGGATAGATAACCCTTTAATAGATTTCCTTACATGATAGGAATATACCTGTCGGGCGCGGGTAGCCATAATTGGAACTTAAACTTAATGAATCCAGATAATTTGGTTGACATAGACATATGGTTCAATAGGGTTAAACTGGGTATTTGTGTCTGACCATCGACAGAGGCTTACACATAATTTAGTGTTCCAGGTTAATAAATCAATATATTACCAAACTTTAAGATAACCACTTCATCTTTAAAATGATATTGGAAGAAATCACAACCCTAGATAGTTTTTAATATTGAATTTTCTTAAAACCTATTTTCGAAAATTTTATTTACTTGTTTTTAAATTTAGAATCGTCACCATTTCAAATCAATCAATCAACCTGTTAGATATTAGTAATCATTTGACCTCATAAAATTAATAGTTTAGATATTAAGTCCTCGTGGGATCGATATTTTTATACTACTTGAACGATACGTGCGCTTGCGTTATACGTATGTGTTTACACCGGTCAATTAGTAAACGTCGCACGTTACCATGGTGCACGTTAGCAAGGCACATTTTAGAAAATCTTCTCTGATTGTGACACATGTCCTGGCGCACGTTAGCAGACTTCAGCACATGTTAACGGTCGCAACGCGCCAAATGACATTTTTGCCCTTTTTGTCCATTTTTCACTGCTTTGGCCCCGAATCATCTCCAGAGAGTCCTGAAACCTTATTTATCCACAAAATAACACAAAAAACATCAAAACATTCACTAGACTCAAGAAACTATACAAAATATTATGTCAAATGAGTGGGAAATAGTGATACATTTACCACTCATCACACCTCAAACCTAACATTTTGCTAGTCCTCGAGAAAAACAATAAAATAACATAAACATCTTTAAAATAAAATTAAACTAAGTCATTTTCGTAGGGATCACGGTTGCATTTAGCGTATGCAACAAGCCTTTAAACCAATAGGTGTCGCTAGTGGACGAGTTGTAGTCTCGTGAGGGCTTATAGTAACGATACCCACAAACGTCTTATAAAAACAAAAAGATAATAAAACTAATGCACACAAAAGTAAAAAGACAAGAGAAAAGAGAATAAAGAAGTTAGTGACAAATCAGGTGAAACTTCTTATCCAAGTTTAGAGTTGTTTCTTTCTTTCTAAATTACTGAATAAGTAAATTCTCCGATTATTTTTACCATTCTTCATACACACAACCAACAAAATATTAATCAACTCATTTTGCCCACAATAGTCACAAATGTAGTTGAAAAAAGGGTAATATTTTTGTCCTAAAGTTATATCAGACTTCACACATTTTTAACAATGGAATATTTTTCTGGTTTTTCTGATTTTTTTTTATATATATACAATATCATCCATCCATGTAATGAGCTTTGGGCTAGTGGCTCCCAAACCAATTGGCTTTAGGGCACTAGGTGTTAAGACACTCCTACAAACTTAATTACTCAGACTTCATATATATATATATATATTTTGCATCATCTTGTTAGAAAATTATGACCCATAGCGTCACTATTTGTAAAAGACATTGTGGTTTTTGTACAAATTAACTATGTGACAAAGGAAATTCCTATTTTATCATTTTGTAATTAGATTACTTGAATATATAAATGATAAAAGTCTGTATGATTAGTTCCGGATTATAAGATATGAGACAATATCAATCCACTAAGGTTTAATCATTAAATATCCATACTCGTAGTATTATCGAAACTGGACATCGATAATGCGGAATAGACTAGTGTTGTACTTGTGCATGTTATGGAAGCATAACATCATAGTTCTCATATATTTAAGTATTGGATACTTATGCAAGTGTGATAGGAGGTTGTGTTTACCGATGGTACATGAACGGTTTCGCTCTCGATAGACCCCTCGGAATCCCATTGGTAGTATGACTATGTGTCTATGGGAATCCAATTCAACGTAGGTGTATTTGGTCTTAACCTGCGACTTGCATCGCTAATACTTGCAACAATCAATACACTTTGATTTTGGTCGTCCGGGACTTTAACAGGTTCTGTGTACGCCTCTTTTGGGTTTATTGAGAATCGTAGTGTATTGGGTGTGTGTCAAGACAGAAGTATCACTTCAGTCATATGGAGATGATGATCACGCAATGATACATAACTGATTCTCTATTATTTTGCAACTATCGGGATAATATGACAAGGTCATGATTATCCGATTATAGAGATTAGTTGCTTGTGATCCGATATATGATTCGTACGAGGCATACACTATTCCAGGCTTAGGCCTTGCATGTGACATCCGATACTGGATCACAATACGCAATACTACGTATACTACGCCTGACAAAGATTATATATTCCTTAAAGAATATTTCTGGAGAATTGGGTAGGCACGGTTCTTTGCTAGAAGCCAACCATGTCTTGTAAATCGGTAAGAACGTGGTACGGGGTACGCACGTGTTCGGATAGTCCGACGACCGGATTTACTACCAACATATCCAGGGATCTCATGGGTCACTTCCCAAAGATTCACCGATGACGTATGACTCGAACATAATTAATCTGGGATTAATTATTAGCGAGAGAACATTAATCTGGGATTAATTACGGCGAGAATTTATCTTAGATAAAATTCGAATAGAAGAGAGAGAACGATTAATTTAGAATTAATCGATAAAATAATATATATTCGATATATTAAATGAAATTAGATTTCATAACGGAATTAAAATTGGATTTTAATTCGGGCGAACGAATTAATTTGCGAGCGACTTTAGTAGTAATTTTGCTATGCATAATTATTTAATTAAATTTGATTTAATTACGTCGCAAGGGAAAAATTCGTTAATTCGGAATTAACGAACTCGAGCCCGTAATGTGTTTGCGGGCCCACTCGTATTTTGAATCAAGTGGAGCCCACCACAAGTCACATCATTTGTCACTTTACTTACCTTTATGGTGATGGAAGTTAGTATTAGTTGATGGTAACTTGTAATACACAATTCATTATTTTATTTGATAGGTTGAGTGACATTTACCAAATGTTGTATTTTGGTATATGACTTTTATTTTTGGAAAATAATTTAACTTTACACACTCATCAATCTCTTTTCTCTCTTCACCGACCCATGCGATCTAAGATCTCATTGGGCCGCTTCCCGAAGATTCATCGATGACGTATGACTCGAACAGAATTAATCTGGGATTAATTATTAGAGAGAGAAAATTAATCTGGGATTAATTACGGCGATAATTTATCTTGGATAAAATTTGAATAGAAGAGAGGGAACGATTAATTTAGAATTAATCGATAAAATAATATATATTCGATATATTAAATGAAACTAGATTTCATAACGGAATTAAAATTGGATTTTAATTCGGGCGAACGAATTAATTTAGAATTAATTCATGAGCGACTTTAGTAGTAATTTTGCTATGCATAATTATTTAATTAAATTTGATTTAATTACGTCGCAACGGAAAAATTCGTTAATTCGGAATTAACGAACCCGAGCCCGGAATGTGTTTGCGGTCCCACTCGCATTTTTAATCAAGTGGGGCCCACCACAAGTCACTGTACTTACCTTTATGGTGATGGAAGTTAGTATTAGTTGATGGTAACTTGTAATACACATTTGATTATTTTATTTGATAGGTTGAGTGACATGTACCAAATGTTGTATTTTGGTATATGACTTTTATTTTTGGAAAATAATTTCACTTAACACACTCATCAATCTTTTTTCTCTCTTCACCGAAAATTACACTCTCTTTCTCTCCATCTCCAAAAGCCGAGAGTTGCTCTCTTCATAAGGAACTTTTGTAGCAAATTTTCCTAAGCTAGCACTTAAAAGGGTCAACAAAGGTGATAGGGAAACCATTCCCATTGAGTTTGGAATTCAAGATTCAAAGCTTGGAGCTCAACCATACAAATCAAAAGGAGCTTGGAGCACTTCAAATGATTCAAATTTTTGAACTCAACACATCCACACAACCGAGCATTGTAAGTATTTTCCGCTATATTACTTTGCGTAATCACACATCTTTTATGCTTAAATGATATTGGAATTGTTCTTAGAGAACCCAACAATGGTATCAGAGCAGCCAAGTTAAGCATGAAATGAATTAGGGTTCTTAATCTTGAATTTGGGTATTTTTGCTTGGAACATGATTTTATCAAATTGATTGTTTGACTATGTTTAGATTATGGTAACTAAGAGTTATGCATGATTAATTTTATGAAAAATTGATTGTTTGACTATGTTTAGATTATGGTAACTAAGAGTTATGCATGATTAATTTTATGAAAAATTGATTGGATTAATTTTCCCAAAATTGTTTGGCTTGGCTGAATTATAGGAACCCTTATATCTCATGGTGATTTTGATTTTTAGACCATTGGATGTGTTAAAAATGCTTGGATATATTGATTTGTGATTTAATTTCATTGAAATCAAAATTGATGAAAAATATAGCATATTGCCATGAGCCTTGGAAGCATGTTGGAGTTTGATTTTGCTTCAATAATGTTGGACATGTATTGAAAATGATTAATCATGATTAATTAATTAAATTGGTGTTTTGGAAATGTTAATTTAAATAATTAATTATGGTTATACACTTTAATTAAATAAATTTTGATATTTGGAATATTGGAATTTATTTAATTAGGCTTAAATTTGGAATTGGGCTAAAATTCTTGTATTTGGGCCTAATGGGCTTGGTTGGGCAAAGTTGGTTTAGGACAATTGGATTTGATCCAAATTGGGCCTAAAACCATACCATTAAGTCCAAATATAATTAATGGGCCTTTAAATAATTAATTGGGCCTAATGGGCCAAAATTAATTTTATGGCAAATGATGATTCCTTATTGGGCTTTGGTTTCCAAAGTCCATGCCTTAAGAAATTAATTGAAAGCCCATTGGACTTTAATTAATTAACATTGGATGTTAATTGGGCTTTGAGACCCATTAAGATTAGATTTAGAATCTATGTGGTAAATGCACATTAATAAAGTGTAATTATTTAATTTAGAATTAAATAAGAATTAGTATTGAATACAAATTAAATTGGATTTAAAATTTTAGTTCGATATAATTCAAGAATACACACTTTGAGTATTTATTCTTAAAACGAGTTGGACTCGCGCAAATCAAATCGTTGTTTGAACATTGGATGATCACTTAATTCAAAGATTAATTAATTGAATTAGATTGATTGAATAACATGCTTCGTGTCAATATATGGATGTATTGTATGAGTAATGTATATCAGATTGATATTAGATGGGTGAGGGAAATTTTGGAAATTGTTGTAATAAATTTAGAATTTATTAAATTGGACCTGCGTGTCCAGCCTTTATCTCTTGACTCTTTGTAATTCTCTTCTCACCAATTCCCCTCAATGTAATGAGGTTTCTTTATTGTATTTGTAATTGGGTAGAAGTTAGAATAGTGCTAGCCGGGGAGAGGAAATGGAGTGATTTATTCTAGGAACAATTTGTGAGATATCCATCCGCATATCATTATTAATTAATTTATCGCGCCTTATTATACTTTTAGAATGCATGCTTAAGGGTGTATGATGAGACCTAATCAAAGATAATAAATTGATTGCCAATTTACGCGAAAAAACCCTCAAATAAAATATTAAGTGATTTCCTTCCATTGAGTGATTCATTCTCAAGATCCAAGTTTGGCATTGGTTTGTTGGCCAAATTCAAGACATTTGTCCATCGCGGATGTGTTTGAATTATGAAGGCTTTGTTCCATATCGCATGTCTAGGGTAAGTTGTGATTTGTTGGCCAATGTTAAGGTCATATCTTGTTCATCGACATGGATTACGAAGCTTTCCAAAGTCAATGGGTCCCGCTTAACTGGAATCATTAAGCTTGTTGAGCCAAATCCAAGGCTTAGTTGATTCAGAGGAAAAGGTTAGGAAAATATATTGGATATATTGGCATATATATTGTATATATGTTTCTGACTTGGAGGTCCACCTACCGGATCTAGGAATTAGATGAGATCCAATTGATCTTAGAGATCTACCTAGTTAAATATCATACAGCTTGTTGGCCAAAGTAAAGGTTGTGTGTTATTTAATGGGATCATAGCCCTCTAGGAAACTAGGTTTCCCAAGTACTCAACAGAGGGTTAGAGGCTCGCCGAAAAATAGTGGGAGGCTAGTATTGAATTTGCAATTTCGTTCAAATACTTGCCAATACGCGCTTTCAAATTATCTCCTCATTTTATGTATTTATTAGTTGGACTAATTTTTTATTATTTTCTTGTAACAGTTGGAGTGTACCCAAAAATCGTTAATTGAATAGTTAGACTATTACAATTAAGATGGCTGGAAAGATCGGGGTTAGAGACATTATCATTGGCGAAAATGTCTTTAATGGTGCGAACTTTCCTGACTTGGATATGAACCTCAGGATTGTCTTGGAGGCTGTGAGAATGCTCTATACGATAGAGAGACCTCTCGGGCCTAAGCCCAGAAATGAGCAGCCACTTGAGCTTGAGCTTTGGAAGACTCATAGCTATGACAACTCAACTGCTCAATCTGTCATGCTCGCTGCAATGACCCCTCAATTCCGTCGCCAGAATAAGGGATTGGATCCCTATACTATGATGGTAAAATTGAAGGACCTTCATCGATCTAACCTTAGATCGCAAAGGTATGAATTGCAGAAGAAGCTATTTCACTCTCGAATGTCAGAGGATACATATGTCGAGCACCATGTGTCGCAGATGATTGCTGACATCGAACAGCTGGGTCAGCTAGGCATAACCTTTGAGGCTGAGACTTCTATAGATTTGATCTTGTAGTCTCTTCCTGACAGTTGGAGCGGGTTTATCATGAACTGCAATATAATGAACCAAGACCATACTCTTGGAGAGTTTATGGCAATGCTGCGTGAAGCAGAAAAAGAGCTATTGAAGGGAAAAAAGCGCGAGGTGCACTTCGCTTCAACATCTCAGTCTCCCAAGGCTTAGCCGAAGGCTACTGTGGTGTAAAGAAAAAGAAGAAGAAGAAGGGCAAGGCCAAATCGTCAAAGTCTTCTTGGAAGGCAAAGGACAAATCCCAAGATGTATGCCTGCAGTGTGGCTAACGGGGTCACTAGAACCGTGACTTCCGTGAGTACAAGGCGCACATGAAGGAAATCAAAGCGGGCAAGGCACCGGCTTCAGGTATGTTTGTTATAGAAATAAACATGTCTACTTGTAGTTTTAAAAATTAGATTTTTTATTCTGGTTATGGTACTCATATATGTTATGATGTGCAGGATCTGCAGATTAGCAGGAGACTAGCCTCAGGAGAGATTGACCTCCGAGTTGGAAATGGGACTAGAGTCACTGTTTTGGCCGTTGGGACTTATATTTTGGAACTGCCCTAAGGACATGTACTAAACTTATCAGACTATTATTATGTACCTAGTTTAACTAGGAATATTATATTTGTATCTTCTTTAGCCCAATGTGGGTATACGTTTGTATTTAGAAACACTGGGTGTTTTATGTATAAAAATGATATTGAGATATGCAGTGCTGATGTGTAGAATGGTCTTTATATTTTGAATATAAATCAATCTCAAACATATAATGTAACAAACAAAAGGCTTAAACTAAGTAACAAAGATGAAACTTATATGTGGCATTGTCGTCTGGGACACATTAACAAGACTCGCATATCCACACTTTCGAAGAGTGTGTACTTGGACGGATTTGATCCAAATTCATATGATGTCTGCGAATCTTGTTTATTAGGTAAAATGCCTAAAACACCTTTTAGCGGTAAAGGTGCACGTGCCACCGAACTATTAGCCCTCGTTCATAGTGACGTATGTGGGCCCATGTCTAGCCAGGCTAGAGGTGGATATGAATACTTCGTAACCTTTACAGATGATGCATCGCGTTATGGTTATGTGTATCTTATGAGACACAAGTCGGAAACCTTTGAGAAATTCAAAGAGTTTCAATACGAAGTAGAAAAATAGACTGGTAAAAGTATTAAAACATTACGGTCGGACCGTGGTGGAGAATACTTAAGCAATAAGTTTCTTGATTACTTGAAAGAGTATGGTATTCTTTCACAGTGGACTCCTCCCGGAACATCGCAATTAAACGGTGTGTCTGAACGGAGAAACCGAACTTTGTTGGACATGGTAAGGTCGATGATGAGTCACACAGAGCAACATATTTCCTTCTGGGGATATGCATTGAACAGTGCAATATTTATTTTGAATAAGGTTCCATCAAAGTATGTTCAACAGACTCCGTATGAAGTATTGACATGAAAGAAACCAGGTTTCTCATTCCTGAAGATTTGGGGTTGCTGGGCATACGTTAAACATTTGGATGGTACCAAACTAGAACCTAAATCGGATATGTGCCTATTTGTCGGTTATCCTAGGGAAACCAAAGGATATTACTTTTACAACCCACAAGAGAACAAAATATTTGTTGCTCTACATGTGGTTTTCCTCGAAAAGGAATTCCTAAATGTAGTGGTAAGTGAGAAGAAAGTAGAACTCGATGAAAATCGGAGTGATACTATTCCTGGCACAGAATCCGTAACGGAACACGAACAGTTAATCATGGATGAGACTGTACCACAATCTTTGAATACACAAGAACCGCGTAGGTCAGAGAGAGTCAGAAAACAACCTGAGAGGTATGGGTTTCTGATCCCACCTCATGTGGATATTAATATTATTGAGGAAAACGAACCGGCTACGTATGAGGAAGCGATACAAGGTATCGACTCCGGTTTATAGCAAGATGTCATGAAATCCGAAATGGATTCCATGTACACCAACCAAGTTTGGACACTGGTTGATGTACCAGAAGGCGTAAAGCCTATTGGTTGCAAATGGGTCTTCAAGAAGAAGACCGACATGGATGGAAATATACAAACATACAAAGCTAGGCTTGTAGCGAAAGGTTATCATCAACGACATGGTGTCGATTATGATGAAACTTTTTCACCAGTTGCCATGATTAAATCCATTTGGATAATGCTTGCTATTGCTGTATATTTCAATTACGAAATATGGCAGATGGACGTCAAAACCGCTTTCCTTAATGGAAACCTTTTGGAGGATGTTTATATGCAACAGCCTGAGCCACCCATTAATCGTAATGGAACTCTGCGTAAAGTTTCCTCCTGTAATATGAGTTACCACCCCCTGATCACTTATACTACCCCAAACATCTGACTGCATTTTCCAACTGAAATGGAATATTACTACGGAAATTGCATTGTACATCCAGAATAGTCCTAAGAAGACATGATCCCAAGCGGATACTTGACATGTCCCCCCTCTTCCAGGCCCATCACAAGGGAAACGAAACCCAAGATTTGCTTTATCCGGTATCAAACGCGAGCTACGAGCAAATAGAACTCCTTTCAGGAGTATCAATACTGTCACATGAATCGTAAATGCGTGAATGTGATGTACCAAAAAATCCGTTTTGTGTCATACCAAAACATGCAAACAAGGTTTGCAAGTTAAATAGATCCATTTATGGTTTGAAGCAAGCATCGTGTTCTTGGAACCAATGTTTTGATGAGATCATAAAAGAATATGATTTCATTCAAAACGAGGATGATCCTTGTGTATATAAGAAGGTTAGTGGGAGCACACTGACATTCGTTATCCTTTATGTTGATGATGTATTGCTTATGGGCAATGAAATTCCCATGCTACAATCGGTGAAAGCTTGGCTTTCATTAAAATTCTCCATGAAAGATCTGGGAGAAGCATCTTTTATTCTAGGAATAAATATCTACATGGATAGATCTAGAAAGCTGCTTGGACTCTCCTAGAGCACGTACATTGACAAAGTGTTGAAGAGATTCAACATGGAAAAGTCTAAGAGGGGACTGTTGCTAGTGTCATATGGCGTCACTTTATCTAAGGACATGTGTCCTAAAACTGAAGATGAGAGAGACAAAAAACATGTCGGATCCCGTTCGCTTCGGCACTAGGATCGATCATGTATGCCATGATATGTACGTGACCTGATGTCTCCTATGCTTTGAGCATGTGTAGTCACTATCAGGCCATCCAGGTATGGTCCATGGGTTCGGTTAAGAACATCCTTAAGTATCTTAGACGAACTAGGGATGTGTTTCTTAATCTATGGAGATGGAGAACTTGAGGTAACTGGGTTTATCGATGTAAGTTTCCAAACGGATAAAGACGACTGTAAGTCGCAATCTGGGTACATATTTTGTTTTGAACAACGGAGCAGTAAGTTGGAAATCTTCCAAGCAAGAGACTGTTACCGATTCAACAACAGAAGCGGAATATATTGTTGCAGCTGAAGCAGCAAAAGAGGCAATTTGGATCCATAAATTCCTAATTGGATTAGGAGTAGCTCCGTTAGCAGCTGAGCCCGTTCCATTATATTGTGACAATAACGGGGCTATAGCGCAGGCTCAGGAACCGCGGTCTCATCAACAATCCAAGCATGTTCTTCAATGTTTCCATCTGATTCGTGAGATCATACATCGTGGCGATGTGAAGATCGAGAAGGTCGCATCAGATGACAATATTGTAGATCCGTTGACGAAAGTTATTCCTCAGTAAAAGTTTGAGCGACATGTACATAGTTCAGGTGTTAGATACTTGAGTGACAGGCTATAGGCCAAATGGGAGATTGTTAGACAATTATGACCCATAGCGTCACTATTTATAAAATACATTGTGGTTTTTATACAAATTAACTATGTGACAAAGGAAATAAATATTTTATCATTTTATAATTAGATTACTTGAATATATAAATGATAAAAGTCCTTATGATTAGTTCCGGATTATAAGGTATGAGACAGTATCAATCCACTAAGGTTTAATCATTAAATATCCCTAGTCGTAATATTATCGAGACTGGACATCGATAATACGAAATACACTAGTATTGCACTTGTACGTGTTATAGAAGCATAACATCATAGTTCTCATATATTTAAGTATTGGATACTTATGCAGTGTGGTTGGGTTTCTATAATATGTCCCAAGGAAAGATTAAGCATTTGAAATACAACAATGAATATATATATAAAAATGAAGTATGGCGGAATCATACTTACAATGCTTTAGTGATGAAGAAAATCAACCAAAATGGAAGCTCCAAGGTTGGGATGATTCGGCCAAGATGAGAAAGAGGTGAAAGCTCCAAGCTTTGTGTATTCCAAGCTCTTTGATGGTTTCCCTATCACCTCTTTTGATCCCTTGAAGGTGCTAGCCTTGTGTGTGAATATATGTTCCAAACACCACAATTTCTTCAAGTTTTTGCAACAAAAATGAAGAAATGGAGAGCCCAAACTGTTTCAGGTTTCGGCAATTTGAGAGAGAGAAGAGAGTTTGTGTAAAAATAAATTTTTGTTACCAAAAATCAATTTATATTATGCCATAATATTTATTAAATTAATAATAAACTTATGACACAAACCATGCAATGGCTTAGAGTGTCAAACACTCAAACTCCATGCAAAACATTGAGTGTATTGTACACTATCACCATGCAATGCATTATCAATAAAATAATGCATATAATGACATGTGTCATGTGGGCCCACACGTTTCCAAATGAAAGTGGGCCCACGTGCACTCACGCGTTCGGGTTCGATATTTCCGAAATACCGAACTTACGTCGCGACGTTAATTAAATCGAATTTAAATAAATAATTGCGCCTAGCGAAATTATTTACGTCGCTAACGAATTAATTCTAAATTAACTCGTATGCCCGAATTAAAATCTAATTTTAATTTCGCGTCGAAATCGAATTTCGATTATTATATCGAATATAATATTTTATCGATTAATTCCAAATTAATCGTTCTCTCTCTAAATAAGGCACTTTATCCGAGATAAAGTTTCTCCGCAATTAATCCAAGATTAATTAAGTCCGAATCAAATATCATAGGTGAATCTTCAGGAAGCGACCCAAGAGATCTCCGGATATGTTGGCAGTAAATACGGTCGTCGGATAATCCGAACACGCACGTACCTCGTACTACGTTCTTACCGATTCACAAGACAAGGTTGGCTTCTAGCAAAGCGCCATGCCTACCCAATTCTCCAGAAATATTCTTATAGGAATATAAGATCTATATCAAGCGTAGTATACCGTAGTATTGCGTACATCGATCCAGTATCGGACGATCACATGTTAGGCCTGGGGCTGGAGATGTGTCTGCCCCGTACGAAACATATATCGGACATCAAGCAACAGTCTCTTTAAATCGGACAATCCTGACCTGGTCATATTGTCCCGACGGTTGCAACCTTTTATAGAGTACTAGTTCTGTGTCCTGCGTGATCATCACCTCCATATGTCTGAAGTGATACTTCCATCTCGACATCACATCCAGTACACTACGATTCTCGATAAACCCAGAAGAGGTGTACACAGAACCGGTTAAGGTCCCCAACCACCAAAACCAAAGTTTACCGATTGTCGCAAGTACTAGCGATGTAAGTCTCAGGTTAAGACCATATACACCTACCCTGATGCGGCCTCCCATAGACACGCAGACATACTACCAATGGGATTCCGCGGGGTCTATCCAGAGCGAAGCTGTTTTCCGTACCATCGGTAAAACACAACCTCCTATCGCACTTGCATAAGTATCCAATACTTAAATATATGAGAACTATGCCGTTGTGCCCTCACAACGTGCACAAGCGCAATACTAGTCTATTCCGCATTATCGATGTCCGATCTCGATAATACTCCGACTAGGGATATTTAATGATTAAACCTTTATGGATTGATACTGTCTCATATCATCTCAATCCGGTATTAATCATATGGACTTTCGCCATTTATATATCAAAGTAAATAATATTACAAAACGGCAAAAGGCAATTTCATTATCACATAGTTAATTTTGTACAATAATACAATATCATTTACAAACAGTGACGCTATGGGACATAATGTCTAACAATCTCCCACTTGGCCTATAGCCAGTCACTCAAGCATCTAATACCCGAACTATGTATGTGTCGTTCAAAAACTTGCTGAAGAACAGCCTTCGTCAGCGGATCTGCAATGTTGTCATCTGATGTGACCTTCTCGACCTTTACATCGCCACGATGTATAATCTCCCGAATCAGATGGTAACGTCGAAGAACATGCTTGGACCGTTGATGAGACCTTGGTTCCTTAGCCTGTGCTATAGCCCCGTTATTGTCACAATACAATGGAACGGGCTCAGCTGCTAACGGAACTACTCCTAATCCGATTAGGAACTTTCGGATCCAAACTGCCTCCTTTGCTGCTTCAGATGCAGCGATGTACTCCGCTTCTGTTGTTGAATCGGCAACAGTATCTTGCTTGGAAGATTTCCAGCTCACTGCTCCGTTATTCAAACAAAAAATGTACCCGGATTGTGACTTGTAGTCATCCTTGTCGGTTTGGAAACTTGCATCGGTATACCCAGATACCGCAAGTTCTCCACCTCCATAAATTAAGAAAGCATCCTTAGTTCGTTTAAGATACTTAAGGATATTCTTAACTGCTATCCAGTGACCTTCACCTGGATCGGCCTGATAGCGACTGCACATGCTCAAAGCATATGAGACATCAGGTCGTGTACATATCATGGCATACATGATCGATCCGACTGCCGAGGCGAACGGTATCCGACTCATGTTGTCTCTCTCTTCCTGAGTCTTAGGACACATGTCCTTAGACAGAGAGGTACCACGTACCATTGGAACCAATCCCCTCTTGGATTGTTCCATGTTGAATCGCTTCAACACTTTATCAATGTATGTACTCTGGGAGAGTCCAAGCAGCTTTCTAGATCTATCCCGGTAGATCTTTATTCCAAGAATAAAGGCTGCTTCTCCCAGATCTTTCATGGAGAATTTTAATGAAAGCCAAGCTTTCACCGACGTTAGCATGGGAATGTCATTGCCTATAAGCAATACGTCGTCGACATAAAGGACAATAAAAGTAAGTGCTCTCCCACTAACCTTCTTGTATACACAAGGGTCATCTGCGTTTTGCACGAAATCATATTCTTTTATGATCTCATCAAAACGCTGATTCCATGACCGTGATGCTTGCTTCAATCCATAAATGGATCGATTTAACTTACAAACCTTGTTTGCAAGTCTAGGTACGATAAAACCGTCAGGCTGTTGCATATAAACATCCTCCAAAAGGTTTCCGTTAAGGAAAGCGGTTTAACGTCCATCTGCCATATCTCGTAATCGAAATATGCAGCTATTGCAAGCATTATCCGAATGGATTTAATCATGGCAACGGGTGAGAAGGTTTCGTCATAATCAATACCATATTGTTGACGATACCCCTTCGCTACAAGCCTAGCTTTGTACGTTTGTACGTTGCCATCCATGTCGGTCTTCTTCTTGAAGATCCATCTGCATCCAATAGGCTTTACGCCTTCTGGTGCATCAACCAGTGTCCAAACTTGGTTGGCGTACATGGAATCCATCTCGGACTTCATGGCTTCTTGCCATAAAGCGGAATCGATATTTTGTATCGCTTCCTCATACGTAGCCGGCTCATTATCCTCAATAAGATTAATATCTACATGAGGTGAGATCAGGAACCCATACCTCTCAGGTACTGTTCTGACTCTCTCCGACCTACGCGGTCCTTGTGTATGTGAAGTTTGTGGTACAGACTCATCCCGGACGGTCTGTTCTTGTTCCGTCGTTGATTCATTGCCAGGAACAGTATCACTACGATCTTCATCGAGTTCTACTTTCCTCCCACTTACCACTGCATTTATAAAATCCTTCTCAAGAAAAAATGCTTGTAGAGCAACAAATACTTTGTTCTCTTGTGGGTGATAGAAGTAATATCCTTTGGTTTCCCTAGGATATCCTACGAAAAGGCATTTATCAGATTTGGGTTCAAGTTTGGTACCTTCCAAACGTTTAACATATGCCCAGCATCCCCAAATCTTCAGGAAAGAGAAACCTGGTTTCCTTCCTGTCCATATCTCATATGGAGTCTGTTCAACAGACTTCGACGGTACCTTATTCAAAATAAGTATAGCACTGTTTAATGCGTATCCCCAGAAGGATATTGGTAGCTCAGTGCGACTCATCATTGACCTTACCATGTCCAACAAGGTGCGGTTTCTCCGTTCGGACACACCGTTTAATTGCGGTGTTCCAGGAGGAGTCCACTGTGAAAGAATACCATATTCTTTCAAGTAATCTTGAAACTCATAACTTAAGTATTCGCCACCACGGTCTGACCGTAATGTCTTAATACTCTTCCCTGTTTGTTTCTCCACTTCGTGTCGAAACTCTTTGAATTTCTCAAAAGTTTCCGACTTGTGTCTCATAAGATACACATAACCGTAACGAGATGCATCATCTGTAAAGGTTACGAAGTAGTGAAATCCACCTCTAGCCTGGCTAGACATGGGCCCGCATACGTCAGTATGAACGAGAGCCAACAGTTCTGTGGCACGTTCACCTTTACCGCTAAAAGGTGATTTAGGCATTTTGCCTAAAAGACAAGATTCGCAGACGTCATATGAATTGGGATCAAATTCGTCCAAGTACCCACTCTTCGAAAGTGTGGATATGCGAGTCTTGTTGATGTGTCCTAGACGACAATGCCACATATAAGCTTCATCTTTTAGATTACTCCTTTTGAGCCTTTTGTTTGTCATTTTAGGAGATTCATTTATATTCAAAATATAAAGACCGTTATTTGCAACAGCTGTGCAAATTTCTGCATCATTTTTATATAAATAACACCCAGTGTTTCTAAATACAAAAGTGTAACCCTGCTGGGTTAACAAGGATACAGATATAATATTCCTAGTTAAACTAGGTACAAAATAACAGTTCAAAAGTTTAAGTACATGCCCTGAGGGCAGTTCTAAAACAAAAGTCCCTACGGCCAAAACAGCAACTGGTGTTCCGTTTCCGACCCGTAGATCCATCTCCCCGGATGCCAGCACCCTGCTATCCTGCAGATCCTGCACATCAGTACAAATATGAGCACCACAACCAGAATCAAAAATCCAATTTTTAAAACTAGAAGTATTCATATTTATCTCAATAACAAACATACCAGAGGCGATAGCCTTGCCAGCCTTGATATCCTCCCTCTGCCCTTTGCCCATTCGGCAGTCACGTTTCCAGTGACCCCTCTTGCCGCAGTTGAGGCAGATGTCGCGAGATTTGTCCTTTGGCTTCCTAGAAGCCACTGTCAACTTGCCTTTGCCCTTGTTTTTGAACTTCTTCTTCCTCGCACCTCCAATTGCCTTGGGCCCAGCCCTTGGCGCATGAGAGGTCGATGCAAATGCGCCTCGCGCTTGCTCCCCTTTAGGAGTTCCCTTTCGGACTCCTTCAGCACGACAACACTCTCCAAGAGTGTCGTCAGTATCCATCAACTTATAGTTGATGATGATTTGTTTCCAAGTATCGGGTAGCGATGTAATAGCATATCAATCGTCAGCTCTGCCTCCAAGACAATGCCCATCTTGGCTAACTCATCTATGTCAGCGATCATTTGAGTCCCGTGGGCCTCAACTGATGCGCCGTCTGTCATCCGGGAGCGGAAGAGTTTCCTTTACTAGCTCGTACCTCTCCATCCGCTTGTTGGTGCGGTGGAGATCACGCAATCTTGCCATCATGTTATAGGGATCCAAGTCCCTGTTCTGGCGTCTGAAATGCTGGGTCATTGCAGCTAGCATAACTGACTGAGCTTGGTCACAATCGTCACTATGAGTCTTCCATAACTCTAGCTCCAGTGGCTCAGTGGGTTTAGGCGGGAGAGGTCTCTGAATAGTATACAGTACCCTCTCAGCCCCAAGCACTATCTTGAGGTTCATTTCCCAGTCGGCAAAGTTTGTCCCTTTGAAGACATTATCGCCCATGATTATGTCGCGGATATTACCTTTGCCAGTCATCTTGACAACTATAGTCCAACTATAAAGTCAACGATGTTATGGGTACAGTCAAACTGTTACAAGTAAAAATAACAATATATTAGTCCAACTAATTATTTAAAATATTGACGAAATAATTTTGAAAGACGCGTAAGGCTAAGTATCTGAACGAAATTGCAAATTCAATAATAGCCTCCCACTATTTTCTTCAAGTTTCTCTAACCCTCTGTAGAGAACTCGGGAAATCGAATTTCCTAGTGGGCTAGGATCCCGTTAAATAACACACAACCTTGACTTTGGCCAATAAAAATTGTATGCTATTTAACTTAGGTAGATCTCCATGATCAATTGGATCTCATCCAATTCCTAGATCCGGTTAGGTGGACATCCAAGTCCGAAACATATGTATAATGTCAATGTATCCATTACATTTTCCTAACCCTATCCTCCGAATCATCTAGGCCTTGGCTTTGGCCAAAAACAAACCTAATGATTCCAGTTAAGCGGGACCCATTGACGAGGAAAGTTTCGTAATCAATGTCATTGGACAAAAAGTGATCTTGACTTTGGCCAATAAAAATCACGATTTGGACAAGACACCGATATGCAACAAAACTCTCATGATTCAAGTACATCCTTGATTGACAAAGGTCTTGACTTTGGTCAAAAACAAACCAATGCCAACTTCGGATCTTGAACAAGAACCATTCAATGGAAGGATATTTGCTTAATATAAATTGAGGGATTTTCGCGTAATTGGCAACCAATTTATTTATCTTTGTTAGGTCTCATCATCATACACCCTTAAGCATGCTTCTAAAACATCATAAAGCGCGTAAAGTAAATTAATAGTGATATGCGGATGGATATATAAACAACTTGTTCCTAGAACAAATCACTCCTTTCCTCTCCCGCTAGCACTATTCTACTTCTACCCAATTACATAATACAATAAGAGAAACCTCATTTACATTGAGGGGAATTAGGTGAGAAGAGAATACAAAGAGATAAAGAGATAAGGCTGGACACGCAGGTCCAATTTATAAATTCCAAATTTACAATAATTTCTAAAATTACCCTTTCCCTTCTAATATCCATCCGATATACACTATTCATTCATCACATACATATATTTCAAACAAGACATGCTTTTACAACCAATCTAATCCAATTAATTAGTCTTTGTTTAAGTGATCATCCAATGTTCAAACAACGGTTTGATTTTGCGCGAGTCCAACTCGATTGAGAATAAGTACATAAGGTACGAATTCGCGAATTATATCGAACTACTTATTAAATCTAATTTAATTCGTATTCAATACTAATTCAATTATTTAATTCCAAATTAAATGTTTACACTTTTAATGTGCTTTAAAGACTTAGATTCTAAATCTAATCCTATTGGGTCTCAAAGCCCAACTAACATCCAATGTTAAATTTAATTCAAGTCAAATGGGCTTTCAATTGATTTATTAAGGCTTGGGCTTTGGTCAATGTGGGTCAAACCCAATTACCAAGCCCAAATAAGGAATCACCCTTAAATGCCATAAAACCAATTTTAAGCCCATAAGGCCCAATTAAATTATTAAAGCCCATTATATTATATTTGGACTTAATGGAGTGATTTAGGCCCAAATTGGATCCAATCCTTTTGGCCCAAATCTACTTGGTCCAACCAAGCCCATTATGCCCAAATACAATATTAAAAGCCCAATTCACCAATTAAGCCCATTAATTAAATTTTAATATTCCAAACATTAAAGTCCAATTAATTAAAGTGTAATACCAAGATTAATATATTCCAAATTTAAAAATACCCATTAATTTATTTAATCATCTTTTTTCAAAATAAATGTCCAACATTATTTTAACAAAA
This sequence comes from Zanthoxylum bungeanum, assembly GCA_019454045.1. Lineage (NCBI taxonomy): Eukaryota > Viridiplantae > Streptophyta > Magnoliopsida > Sapindales > Rutaceae > Zanthoxylum > Zanthoxylum bungeanum. Next base: position 6,410 of record SKCR01032544.1, on the reverse strand, counting down.
ATCAACTCCTTTACATGTCCATTATGTTTCGGCCAAGGTGAGTTTTTTGTGTCGATTTGTTTTTCAATCCGATTGAATTACTAATCTACGTCCCGTATACGTTCTAAGTCATCCAATGATCTTAAACACAAAAAATCCAATACATCCAAGTACATACCCATTCGGCCAAGTTAAATTTTTGGGAAAAATCATCCAATGCATTTTTCTCAAAATTGATTCCATATAACATCATTCTATATAATGTAAGCATACTCATTCATCAAATTTCACAAGAACATGCTTCAATCAATTTACCCAAATTTTAACCTAATATATTTCATGCTTAAACCTAGCTCAATGATACCATTGTTGGTTTCTATAAATGTCCCAAGGAAAGATTAAGCATTGAAATACAAAAATGAATATATATATTAAAAATGAAGTATGGCGGAATCATACTTACAAGCTTTAGTGATGAAGAAAATCAAACCAAATGGAAGCTCCAAGGTTGGGATGATTCGGCCAAGATGAGAAGAGGTGGAAAGCTCCAAGCTTTGTGTATTCCAAGCTCTTTGATGGTTTCCCTATCACCTCTTTTGATCCCTTGAAGGTGCTAGCCTTGTGTGTGAATATATGTTCCAAACACCACAATTTCTTCAAGTTTTTGCAACAAAATGAGAAATGGAGAGCCCAAAACTGTTTCAGGTTTCGGCAATTTGAGAGAGAGAAGAGAGTTTGTGTAAAAATAAATTTTGTTACCAAAAATCAATTTATATTTATGCCATAATATTTATTAAATTAATAATAAACTTATGACACAACCATGCAATGGCTTAGAGTGTCAAACACTCAAACTCCATGCAAAACATTTGAGTGTATTGTACACTATCACCATGCAATGCATTATCAATTAAATAATGCATATAATGACATGTGTCATGTGGGCCCCACACGTTTCCAAATGAAAGTGGGCCCACGTGCACTCACGCGTTCGGGTTCGATATTTCCGAAATACCGAACTTACGTCGCGACGTTAATTAAATCGAATTTAAATAAATAATTGCGCCTAGCGAAATTATTATTTACGTCGCTAACGAATTAATTCTAAATTAACTCGTATGCCCGAATTAAATCTAATTTTAATTTCGCGTCGAAATCGAATTTCGATTATTATATCGAATATAATAATTTTATCGATTAATTCTAAATAATCGTTCTCTCTCTAAATAAGGCACTTTATCCAAGATAAAGTTTCTCCGCAATAATAATCCAAGATTAATTAAGTCCGAATCAAATATCATAGGTGAATCTTCAGGAAGCGACCCAAGAGATCTCCGGATATGTTGGCAGTAAATACGGTCGTCGGATAATCCGAACACGTACGTACCTCGTACTACGTTCTTACCGATTCACAAGACAAGGTTGGCTTCTAGCAAAGCGCCATGCCTACCCAATTCTCCAGAAATATTCTTATAGGAATATAAGATCTATATCAAGCGTAGTATACCGTAGTATTGCGTACATCGATCCAGTATCGGACGATCACATGTTAGGCCTGGGGCTGGAGATGTGTCTGCCCCGTACGAAACATATATCGGACATCAAGCAACCAGTCTCTTTAATCGGACAATCCTGACCTGGTCATATTGTCCCGACGGTTGCAACCTTTTATAGAGTACTAGTTCTGTGTCCTGCGTGATCATCACCTCCATATGTCTGAAGTGATACTTCCATCTCGACATCACATCCAGTACACTACGATTCTCGATAAACCCAGAAGAGGTGTACACAGAACCGGTTAAGGTCCCCAACCACCAAAACCAAAGTTTACCGATTGTCGCAAGTACTAGCGATGTAAGTCTCAGGTTAAGACCATATACACCTACCCTGATGCGGCCTCCCCATAGACACGCAGACATACTACCAATGGGATTCCGCGGGGTCTATCCAGAGCGAAGCTGTTTTCCGTACCATCGGTAAAACACAACCTCCTATCGCACTTGCATAAGTATCCAATACTTAAATATATGAGAACTATGCCGTTGTGCCCTCACAACGTGCACAAGCGCATACTAGTCTATTCCGCATTATCGATGTCCGATCTCGATAATACTCCGACTAGGGATATTTAATGATTAAACCTTTATGGATTGATACTGTCTCATATCATCTCAATCCGGTATTAATCATATGGACTTTCGCCATTTATATATCAAAGTAAATAATATTACAAAACGGCAAAAGGCAATTTCATTATCACATAGTTAATTTTGTACAATAATACAATATCATTTACAAATAGTGACGCTATGGGACATAATGTCTAACAAGTGTGATAGGTTGTTGGGTTTACCGATGGTACGAGAACAGCTTCGCTCTGGATAGACCCATCAGAATCCCATTGGTAGTATGACTATGTGTCTATGGGAAATCTGATTCAGGGTAGGTGTATTTGTCTTAACCTGAGACTTGCATCGCTAATACTTACAACAATCAATTACGCTTTGGTTTTAAGTCCGTCCGGGACTTTAACAGGTTCTGTGTATGCCTTTTCAGGTTTATTGAGAATCGTAGTGTAGGGGGTGTGATGTCAAAACAGAAGTTCACTTCAGTCTATGGAGATGATGATCATGCAGGGATATGAACTGTTCTCTATTAGGTTGTAACTATCGGGATAATAAAAAAGGGTCATGATTATCCGATTATAGAGACTAGTTTTGCTTGTATCCGATATATGCTTCGTACGGGCAGAATACTATTCCAGCCACACAGCCCTTGCATGTGACATCCGATACTGGATTGCAATACGCAGACTACGTTACTACGCCTGACAAGATTAATATTCCTTAAAGAAATATTTCTGGAGAATTGGGTAGGCATGGTGTTTTGCTAGAAGCCAACCATGTCTTGTAAATCGGTAAGAACGTGGTACGGGATACGCACGTGTTTGGATAGTCCGACGACCAGATTTACTGCCAACATATCCAGAGATCTCATAGGTTGCTTCCCGAAGATTCACCGATGACGTATGACTCGAACAAAATTAATCTGAGATTAATTATTAAAGAGAGAAAATTAATTTGGGATTAATTACGGTGAGAATTTATCTGGGATAAAATTCGAATGGAAAGAGAGAGAACGATTAATTTAGAATTAATCGATAAAATAATATATATTCGATATATTAAATGAAATTAGATTTCATAACGGAATTAAAATTGGATTTTAATTCGGGCGAACGAATTAATTTAGATTAATTCGCGAGCGACTTTAATAGTAATTTGCTAGGCAGAGTTTAATTAAAATTTGATTAATTACTGTTGCAACGAAAAAATTCGTTAATATTCGGAATTAACAACCTGAGCCCGGAATGTGTTTGCGGGCCCACTCGTATTTTGAATCAAGTGGGGCCCACCACAAATCACATCACTTGTCACTTTACTTACCTTTATGATGATGTAAGTTAGTATTAATTGATGGTAACTTGTAATACACATTTGATTATTTTATTTGATAGGTTGAGTGACATTTACCAAATGTTGTATTTTGGGTATATGACTTTTATTTTTGGAAAATAATTTCACTTAACACACTCATCAAATCTCTTTTCTTTCTTCCCGAAAATTGCACTCTCTTCCTCTCCATCTCCAAAGCCGAGAGTTGCTCTCTTCATAAGGAAGATTTTTTGTAGCAATTTTTCCTAAGCTAGCACTTAAAAGGGTCAACAAATGTGATAGGGAAACCATTCCCATTGAGTTTGGAATTCAAGATTCAAAGCTTGGAGCTCAACCCATACAAATCAAAAGGAGCTTGGAGCACTTCAAAGGATTCAAATTTTTGAACTCAACACATCCACACAACCGAGCATTGTAAGTATTTTCCGCTATATTACTTTGCGTATTCACACATCTTTTATGCTTAAATGATCTTGGAATTTTTCTTAGAGAACCCAACACATCTTTGATCCATGTAGCAAGCTTTGGGCCAGTGGCTCCCAAACCAGTTGGTTTTAGGGCACTATGTGTTAAAACACCCCTACGAACTTAATAACTCGGATCTCAGACGTTTTTTTTATCCCATCGCTTTTTTTTAGATTCTTCCTCCAATTAAACCAGAGCACTTAATATTACAAGCTTGTCAATTACAACTCATGTCCGTATGTTACAATGTATATTGATAATACCTGTCAACTGAGCATATAAATAGCCATTTTAGTCAGTTTTATAGAGAATTCACAAATTAAATAATTCAAAAGAAAATAAACAAAAATTAACATGTTCCAAAATAGGTTGAGATACATCTCAGGAGTGGAAATTCCTTACATAGCTATCTCACACTAATTTCACCTGATTAATCAAGTTAAAAACACAAAAACACAAAATATTTTTTTAATTTTTGTAAATTTTTGTAAATATTTTCGAAAATTTTTGACTAAAAATAACGCAATAAAAACAAGATACTAGTCAACTATTCCCCTCCCCCAAACCTAAATGAGACATTGTCCCCAATGTCTTAAAAAGTATAAGAAGAGTTTAGAAGATAGTACCTGGTTAGCTGAAATTCTACATCTAAAATGAAAATTAAAGGTTAAGATCCAGATTTATCCAACGTTTTTTATCACGATCATTATCAGACCAGTTTATCTTGGAAAGGATATGGTCAATTTTGGTTCAAAGGTTAAGATTTAGTCAATTAAGTCTTGGACAGTTCTGGCAGTGAAGAGAAGTTATTTTAAAGGTTTTGACACGAACCCATTTCTCTGGGCATCATCAAGAAACACACAAAGAAAATCATAAAATCAATCAGCGTTAAACAGTCCAAGTGGTTTCTGGTGTATGTTCAAGTTCGCCCAAGATAACATTGTAAAAATTTCCTCCATCGTGCCAAAGCCACATGACAAAGCAATAAAAGCATCAGCACGGTTAATCATTTCCACCAGTCGTTCAGACATACCTGGCATGATCAGTTCCTCTCTGTTTGATGGTCATATATGATTCGCATCTGCCAAAGGTTTTGGGATGATTCCAAAGACTTGACTACCTTCTTCATGTACAGCCTTTGAAACGATCCTCATTAGTCCAAGATTGCCACCCCCATGTACTAAGTGCATATTTTCTTTCATCTATTACTCGACCCAATTCTTGTGCTGCGTCATGTATTCTGGCTTATAACCACACTAGTACCGCAAAACACACAGATGTTTACAACTCGTCTTCTTAAAGTAGCTTCCATTTTTATATGTTTCTTTCACAAATCTGGATGCCTTCAAAAGACCAATGTTGAGTTGAATTTATAACACCTTAAAAAGGGTGAGTAATAATAGCACTAGTACTTGCTAAATGACAATTATTAGCTAAAAAGCAAAATAGATCGTGAAATGTCAAAAAGTCTGGATCCTGTCGGAGAAAATAAAAGAAAATAACAAAACAAATCAAAATTATTAGATATGTACAAAGAGAAAATAATATTTATAGGAAGTAACGGCTTGAATGACGTCTATGCGTCAGAGACAAGCTTCCCATCCAATTTTATTATAAATTGGCAAACATGCTCTTTTAAAGTCAGATTCCCGAGACTTAACTATTGTCTTTCTTTTCAGAATTGTGTGTATAACATTTGAATTGCATGATGCACATATCCACTGGAATGTGTCTCAAGAGTCTTAGATATATCATCTAAAGACTCATTACTGAAGCCATCCCTAATGAATTTGATTTTATCTTCACGGTTATCAGACACTATTCCTAAAGAACAACAACGGGTATTACATGTCATGCGAGCACATTTATAACAAACACCCAATCTTTTATCTCTTCTCTTTTTAGCATAGGTGCTTCTTCTTAAACTAGGCAGATATGAAATAAAAGAGTCAGAAGACTCACCTGCCAATCAGACCCGTGCTTCAATAATCCAACGAATGTCATTAGGAATACTTTTTATCATCAGTAGTCTCATTCGTTCCAAGTGAGCTTTGTAGAATTTCATCAGAGAGTTTTGAGGGAGAGAAGGAAATTGCTTGTGAAGATTTGCAAGAATGTCTTCCATCCTAAAATGACTTTACCTACACAAATGAAACACACCAAATCTGAATATACACACAAATTCCATGGGTTGCCTCCCTGCTGAGTGCTAAGTTTAAAGTCGTTAGCTAGACATGACTGCCGGAACGTTAGGCTATATCTGAAAGTGTGACACTTTCTTTTGTGTCGTTCAAATGATTCTCTCTCTCAGTAGTGCTTTGACACGCTGACTGTTAACTTTGAAGGTTTCGTTGGTGTTGGGATCAAGTAATTCAACAGCTCCATATGGTAAAACCTGAGTAATCACAAATGGACCTGACCATATTGATTTCAAACTTTCCATGGAAAAGTTTCAACCTTGAATTGTATAACAACATTTGTTGCCTTGGTTCCAGTTGTCCTACGTACTAT
>SKCR01032543.1:0-33070 GCA_019454045.1 Zanthoxylum bungeanum | reverse complement strand
ATCTAAATATATTATACTATTCAATCAAAACAAAAACTATCCCCTATAAAGTATATTGAATAGTGGATAGGTTTTGATTTTGAAAATATATAAACAAGATTAATTTTAGTTAGTTAGAGTTTTTAGTATAGGATTATCCGAGTATCTAAAAGTTTCGGACAGTTTTAGATATCCAATATTGATTAAAAAAAAAAGTATATATACTAAAATAATAATTATTATATATAAGTAATGAATTCTATTTTAATTTATAATATTATTGAATTTGGATCCAATAATAAGATGAGTTGTACTAAATTTTTTTATAAACTTTTGCTATACATACAATAATAGCAAATCAACAATTAAAATTTAATTATGTATAAATTCTTAATTCTTATACAATAATACTACTCATTAGAAATTAGAAATTAATTCATTTCTTATAACAAAAATAGTGAAAGAGCCCACAAGCTTATTAGGTAGCTTAATTCTTTCCCAAAATAAAATATATACTCTCACACACTACTCACAATCTCCTCAATTCTCTAGCAATAGCTCCACAAAAATGAAGCCAAATAATAATAGCATGACTCTCTTCATCTTCATCTTCATCTTCATCATCATCTCTTCAATCTCTCACCCCTTCTTAGTCTCATCTCAATCTTGCCAAAGAACCTGCGGCAAAACACCATTGAAATACCCATTTGGCTCCGGCCCCGGCTGCGGCGACCCCCGTTTCCAAAAATACATTACATGCAACGTCGACCAAAAGCTCACCATCACCACTCACTCAGGTTGCTATCCCGTCACCGACATAGACTACTCAAATCAAATCATATACCTTACTGATCCTTCCATGTCAACTTGTTCATGCACTCAGCCAAGCAAAGGCTTTGGCCTTGACTGGGATGCCCCCTTTTCTTTTCTTGACGATAATGTCTTCACTCTACTCGATTGTTCAATAAACTCGTCGCCTATTTATAACAACAACACTGCAATTTCTTTATGTGACAAAAAGGGTGCATCCATTTGCAGCTTTTTATATTCTTGTAGAGCAATTAGTATGCTGAACCTTCCGATTTCTACATGTTGTGTTTACACGCCAGTTGATCTGGGGCCATCATTTGAGATGGATTTGCAGAAGCTTCAATGCTCTTCGTATTCCGGATTCTATAGCTTCAATGGCCAGGATTATAATCCTGATAATTGGAAGTATGGGATTGCTCTTCAGTACAAGTTTAATGTGTATAATAATGACTATCCGAATTCTTGTGCCAACTGCGAAAAGAGTAATGGAGCTTGTGGGTATTCTGGTAATTTCAATTCGTTTATTTGTAACTGTCCTAGTGGAGTGAACACAACCACTGACTGTTACTTTGAACAAGCTTTCAATTATGCTCCAAGGTTTCTCCCATGGCAGACACCAGGTATATATATATGCGTTTTATTTTATTTTTGAAATTTTCATTCTTCCACCCGAAGTTTGGCGAAACTTCAGTCAAATTCAAATTTTTTTAAAGTCTATCAGAAGTTTTAGGAAAATAATCAATCTTCCACTATTGATTTATGAAAGTTGATACATTTTAGAAACTTCGAATATAAATTAGTACACTTTAAAATTTTGAATTTTACTGAACTTACATCAAATTTATTTATCGGGTGAAAAATGATAATTTCCCTTTTATTCTTGCAGATTTTTACATGGATTCTATTTAATTATGATCAATTTGATCTTGCAGGGACTTGGTTTTTCTACCCGCTGGCATGGATTCTGGTTTTGTTCTCGTGTAGATTGTAATTTGTGAAAGAAGAATTTTAACATTGCATATGGGAAATTAATCAAGTTCTGTATTAAAATGTTCAAGTTTTAGTTTCTGTTTCTTTTTAATTTGCCTTTTGCTTCGAAGTGAAAGTGACATCTTCAACTTATTTTGCCTTGGTACCCCGTACACATTTCCTATATTTAATAAAATAATGGAAATTATTAATTTTCCACCCAATTAATGTTAGAAAACAATCAACGAATGCAATAAGTTTTATTGAAACAGAAATTTATAAATAAAATAGAAACCAAAAACAGAAACTTACAAAGCAAGTAATCAGAATCAACAACAGAAATCGAAATTGAATCTTACAATATAAGTTATTCAAATCAATAAATAAACCGACTTGTATAGATTGAGGCTAGCACACAAGCTATGTCCTATAGCAGAAATCCAACATACTCTTGTGTTTGTAGTTCGTTTGACGTCTGCCACCAGGATTCAACAACCTGCAAGTCGAAATTCTGCACTGAATAATTCGACCTCTGGCGAATTTACTTGATGTTTTTGCTTTCTAGGATCAGAAGGATTTTTGTATTTATGTATTTGGAACTCTGCAATATTGTTATATATAAAGAGACCAATCTCGAAAAAGGAAAAGCAGTTGATGATCAAGTGTTGTAAACGTTAGTTTATCAGAAAAGTTGTGTTGATCAGACACAACCTTCTGATTTAAACTTAATTTAAAAATAAATGTTTTTAAGCAAGTAAATTAATGTATCACAAGAGCCCAAGTTTGATTTAATTAAATATATTTATTAAATCTAATACCAAGCTAACCAACCACACACATCCAAGTCTAAGTCTAAGTCCAAGCTCAAGCATTGCTTTTTCCAATTTAAATAAGTGTATAGATAACACTTATAAACTTTTCATTTCCCATTTTATTTTTTAGATGTGGGACTACTCCCTCTATTTGTTATACAAACTCTTACAATTAAAGTGTATCAGTTTCAAAAATAGATAGTGGAAGAATGATAATTTATTGTAAAATTTGATACACAATCACAACTAACATTTTCATATGCAAATTAATACACTTTTAAAAAACTTAGAATTTTACTCAACTTAATTCGGGTGTATTTCTAAAGTGTAAATTGATACACTTTAGACATACAAAATAAGAGCAAATTGTTGCTGATGACTTGCTATCTCTAATTTGAGTTGTATAGCCAGATTGTAAAGAAGGCCATTACAGCATGCGTGGGGAAATGGAAGTATTAAAAATAAGATAAGGAAGGAATAGGGTTCCACAGAGAGAGAATCGTTTTCATCATAAAAGGTTGAATCTTTATTCCTACTTTCCTCGGCAAGCTCTCTAGAATGATCAGAAAGCCATGTAGAAGTAGAACGCTTTATGCCTTCAGCTTTATTCTCCTATCTTCAATTTCCCACCAGCACTTGGATCGGATGCAGAGACTATACTATATGTCTATTCGAGAATCGTACTGAAAATTAACGTTATCAAAAGATAATAACTTATTAGTGCGGTAGATTTTACATATGATATTAAAATCATTTCCAAGCCATTTGAACCATTTCCAACCGAAAATGGCTTCATAGTCATAGAGAAAATTTGGCTCAACAGGTAAATTGTGATGATGTTGGGATCTGTTCATAAGGAAGATTGGCAATTTTCCCCATTTCAGTCCATTCCCAACTAGATGTGATTTGGGATATATATATATATATATATTTTGTTTGTTTACACCATTAATTTTGGGCCTTGAGTTTATAATTACGGGCCCATATAAAATGTTAAGCCCAATTCAGATATATGAATTGTAAGGGATCATACTTGCGTCGAGAGAAGGCAGTGCAAAGATAACTGAAGCAGTTATCAAATGAGGGAAGTAGATGTGTGTATTAATCGGTTTTAACCGATTAATCGAACCGTTCTGACCCATTTTTTTTTATAACGGTTCGGTTATTGTGATTAAATCAGTTTTTGCGGTTAAAATTTTTCACTTTTTCGGTTATTCGGTTCGGTTACGGTTATGAGATTCGTATAACCGAATCGACCGATTAACCGAAATATATACATGCTTCAAAACCCTAAATAAGTAAATAACAAAATTTCATAAATCGATTGTTAGATAAATTGTTAAAACCAAAAATTATTAAATTATTGGCTATTAAGAAATCCAAAATTTCATGATATTGGGTTAAATATTAAATTTGATGAATATGAATTTATATTTGTGTTAAATTGCTTTGTTGAATGTTGAGTTGATGAGTTTATATTTGTTGGACTGGTTAATAAACGAATTAACCAAAATCGACCGAAATATAATGGTTAAATTGGTTAATGGTTATGTGTCATAATATGGTTAAATCGTTACACATTTACTTAACCGAAAAATTTCGATTCGGTTAAAAATCAAGGATTAACCGACCGAACCGACCGATGCACACCCCTAGAGGGAATTGTTGGATAAGGAGGAATTTGAAATAAGAGCGCTACGAGAGCAATGAAGTAGAAAGCAGTTACAAGTTGTATATAGCCACGAGAGCAATGAATTTAAATCCAGCAGTTGAAAACAGTTACAAATTGTATATAAATATGTAGAATTGTAATGAAAGGAAACCTCTCAACACTTAGATAAATTTACACTAGTTTAGTTTAGCCGTGGCCGTAGTCTAAGAATAGTTTTTACTTAGTTTTACTCCGTATAATTCAAGCAGTTGATTTAAGATGAAATTTTGAATTTCTTGTCAATTGTTGTTTACACTTCAAAGAAAGCCTGAAACTAAGGTGTGGAGTTATATATGCCTTGTGTTATTATTGCTTCGATAAAAATTTAGGCAATAATTTTTGAAGCTAAAAAGAGGGCCTAACTTAGTAACTTTACTAATTTAAAGTTATGGCCTGAGGAAGAAGGAATGAGAGTGTTCATGATGGCATGGATGTCCCAGAAGGTATCACGAGAAGATGAAATGAACGTGGGCCCAAATGTAAGGGCTAATGGTCAAATAAATGGTTAGGGAGTGGCCATAGTGGCCATTCTATGGAAATCAAACTAATGGGAACATTCAAAGTTTAATGCAATAGATGATTCATGCTATCTTAGATCTAACGTAAAAGGATCTAATGAGTTCATCACTATGATGAGAAGGGCTATCATAGTCCAGAATTTACAGGCATCTACGTCAGTGCAAGAAATATTTCACATGTATAATGGAAGGGAAAATGTTAACCCAGAGCAACAGCCACCACAATAGGTATATCGAAACTCTGTATTTGATAATGTTATTGTATATAACTATAATTATGTTGAAACTAACATAAATAATAGACATAAGGCGCCTCAACTAAGAAATGACCCTGGTGAAATCCTTATGGTTCAATCAGTAGTATATCCATCATTGCACCCATAACCACAAAAGGTCCATTTGTGGACAATAACTTTAGAGGTCCACCATTAGACCAAAATATAAATGGTAACCATCAACTAATGCCTAACAATTTAGCAGAATTTATGGCACAATTTATGGAACTAATACATGAATTATAAGAACTTGGCTTTAGAATAGCCGAAAAAATCCATGTTTAGGAATCCATTTCTTCATTGGGTTGACACCATGCCTCTGCCTAGGAATGCTGAAATTCCAGAGTTCTGTATTTTATCAGGAGAAGAGAATAAATCAACTTTAGAATATATAGGTCGATTCACTTTGCAGATAGGAGAACTATGAAATAACCAATTTCAAAAAATGAAACTATTTCCAAATTCTTTAAATAGAAGCGTATTTACTTGGTTCATCAACTTGCCACCCAATTCAATTGGAAATTGGCAAGAATTAGAGGACCAATTTCATGCACAATTTTTCAGAACTGAACTAGAAGTGTCAATGGCCGATCTAGCCATGGTAAAATAAAAATCGACTGAAACAACAGCCCGATTTAATAAAGTAAGGAATATAAGTCATGTCTATATTTTAGAAATTGAAATAGTTAAGTTGGCCCATGATGAACTTGATTATGAACTAAAGAAAAAGTTTGAAGGAATATAATTTAAGGACTTATTTGAATTATCAATTAGAGCGATTAGATATGAGGTCATACTTTAGGAGGGCAAGTATCTTAAGAATCATGCACTTGGAACATATTACCAAGATGTAAAATGAGACATCGAAATCCATATGGCACATGTTATAGGGAACTCGCCTATAATTTAGGATACCTTGAGGGAAGTTGAGAAGCCAATAAACATGTCTTCGTCACAACCTAATCTAAAGACCAAACAAAGTACTTATAGACAATATTCTTTCGATATAAACAATACAGATGAAATTTTTAATGATCTGTTAAGATAAAAATTTCTGATCAGTTAAGATAAAAGTTTCTGACTTTAAGTATGTGACAAATTATTCCCCTTGAAAGCAAGAGAAATGGGAAAGAGTACTGTAAATGGCACGTATAAGCCACTATAGGTGTAAGTCATAGCGTTGGAAAAATATTTTAGTTTATGTTTTCTGAATTTGTAAAGGCATGTAAATAAATAAGATATGTTGTTGAATATGATATTTATATCGACTAACGTACGAAATCGGCTTATGGTATGCGTATTCTGAATTCTGTTTTTGATTGTGGGTGAATCAGACTTTATGAACCTTGCAACATGATTTCGTTCTTGATATGTGTGCACCTGTCTATGAAGAACTTGTAACATATTTTATTTTGATAATGAGTCATATTTGATTATAAAGAGGATTTTGAAAATCTGTATTGGATGTGTTTTTTGAATGTGCATGTGTGTATATGTGTATAAAGGTGAATATGTGTACATGAGTTTACGAACCTCACTATGGGATGTCTGAAGAAAGTTGAGCATAAGGTTATTGATTCACCTAAGGTACGTTTCAGAACACGCAAGTAATTTGGAGGCTAAGTTTTTTAAAGGTATTTCATTTTAAAGAGTTAGTGTTTGATTAGTTTTAAGAAGAAAAATTTTAAATATGTGCCGATTGATGATATATCAAAGGATTTAAGAAATGATAGTTTAGTTTAGTTTTAGTTTAGTTTTAGTTTTCCAGAATTGGATTAGTCACGTATTTTTTTAGAAGTATTGTGTCTAAGAAAGCTAAAGAACAAATTGTAGATTAAAGTCTTATAAGGAATATTTGCATGGTAATACATATACATATTTTGCTCAATGTGTGTGTGTGTATACACTTATTTGATGCTCATTCTTATTCCTTTCTATGCGTATGGCTACTTACAAAGATCTAAAAACTCATGCCACATCAGTTTACTAGTTTTTACAGGTTGACAACCAGCTCGGTCAACCATCTAGCTTTGGATGCTTATGCTCGAGACGACGAATCATCCAGACTATAGTCATCTGCTTTAGAATCCTGGGGATGTTCTAAGAGTTCAGAAATTATGTCGTTTATGTTTTATATTGTATAATATACATTGGTATATGTATGTCTGTAAAGTAAAAGTTTTGATTTGTACATGTAATTATGGACATAGAGCCCTTGGGTATTAATGATTGATATGTCTTGTAGAGACCAGCGGTCCTTTCTGCTTATTTGACATTTTTCATAGCTCATTTTAGGTGCAGAACTGTGTTCCAGATAATCAAGTTTTAGGATACTCCATGTCCGTTTTTCGTTAGGTTCATGGCTCATGGAGATGGATCATTCCTGTCTCTTGCCAGCAACGTCTTGCTTCAGATGGATGTTACAGTAACCCGCCATTTCGGTACTCTTGGACTTAACAAGTGAAGTGTTGTCGTAAGGTAAGTCAAATCACTAAATACATCTAGAATTCATATCCTCCAGGAAATTGATCTTGATATTGACCCAAAATAGACATCATTCATAGGGGGATGAAATCAAATCGTTTTGGTGCGCCTTTTGAATCTCACGTTATCGAACTAATAACGGAGATTACGGAATATATTGTCATATATCCATCTCTCACTCACTATTTTTTAGTTTAAGGTTTCTATTACACTAACATATAATTTGTTTAGATTATTTGCGACTAAAAACATAACCTAATTAATGCTAGTGAAGTATTAGTGATCTTTCCAAATTTTAACTCTTAAAATTTTTGTTCACTAATCTTATTACTTAATTAAATCATTTAATTAAACTATATGTGACTCATGTTATTTTTCTTCGGTACGTGGAGTTGTATCTCTAATGTAGGCCATATTATAGGAGTTGATCTCGCGAACTCTTCACAGGAATGCTCCCCGAGCAGTAGAATTTGTGCTTGGACCTCGGGATCAAACTTGAAAATTCATTCATCTTCCCTAATCTACTTTGGCCAAAACTGGACTGCTATAATCACAGCCCCTATATTGCCCTAACATGCACCACTTAATTTGTTCGCATATAATGAGTGTCGCGCTCTCAGCCACATGGATAGTTCTTCAATATGTTCACCAACGTCTGACCCAGAGATGTGGATCATCAAAGGCACCCTAGAGGGGGTTGTGGGTAGGCGGAACGAAAAAAAAGGTTTTCCATGAGATGGGAAATGAAAACTATTAGCCCCACACGAAGTTTATGAATAAGTGATTGTCAGCTGTTGTTCTCCTCCCAATGAAAGGTTCTTAAGCGTTACTCACATGTCTCCCACTGAAACACCATTTTTCATTCGGCTTGCATGTGTTAAGCATGTCGCCAATAACCAATTTATAGGGCGGTTGGAGTATCACAGGGGTACAGTAACTAATCTGGATATTTAGAGTTACGAATGTTGGACAATTATGACCCATAGCGTCACTATTTGTACAGATCATGGTGTTGTTGTACAAATTAACTATGTGACAAAGGAGATTGCACTCTTATCATTTGTGATTAGATCACCTAGATATATAAATGATGAGAGGTCCCTATGATTTGTTCCTGGACGGAGAATAATATGAGACAGTATCAGTCCACGTAGGATAAATCATTAAATATCCCTAGTTAGAGTATTATCGAGATCGGACATCGATAAATACGTAAAAGACTAATATCACACTTGTGCGCGTTTGTGAGGGCACAACGGCATAGTTCTCATATATTTGGGTATAGGATACTCATACAAGTGTAATAGGAGGTTGTGTTTTACCGATGGTACGGGAAACAGCTTCGCTCTGGATTGACCCCCGCGGAATCCCATTGGTAGTATGACTATGTGTCTATGTGAGTCTGCAATCAGGGTAGGTGTATTTGGTCTTAACCTGAGACTTGCACCGCTAATACTTACGACAATCAATATACTTTAGTTGAGGTCGTCTAGGGCTTTAACAGGTTCTGTGTACGCCAATGCTGGGTATATTGAGAATCGTAGTGTGTTGGGTGTGATGTTAAGACGGAAGTATCACTCTAGTCATATGGAGATGATGGTCACATAGGATACAGAACTTGTTCTCTTAAATGCTCGAGCTATCGAGATATTATGACTAGGTCATGTATATCCGATTATAGAGACTAGTTACCAGACATCCGATATGTGCTTCGTACGAGGCAGACACAATTACAGCCCCAGGCCTAGCACGTGATCGTCCGATGCTGGATCGAAATACGCAATACTACGGTATACTACGCTTGATATAGATCACATATTCCTAAAGGATATTTCTGGAGAATTGGGTAGGCATGACGCTTTGCTAGAAGCCAACCTTGTCTTGTAAATCGGTATAAACGTAGTACGAGGTACTTACATGTTCGGATAGTCCGACGACCGTATTTACTGCCAACATATCCGAGGATCTCATAGGTCGCTTCCCGAAGATTCACCGATGATGTATGACTCGCACTTTAATTAATCTAGGATTAATTAGAAGAGAGAGACAATTAATCTGGGATTAATTACAGAGATATTTTATCTGGGATAAAATATTAATTAAAGAGAGAGAACGATTAATTTGGAATTAATCGATAATATATTTGATATATTATGCGAAATTGAATTTCGACGCGGAATTAAAATTAGATTTTAATTCGGGCGAAAGAATTAATTTAGAATTAATTCGTTAGCGACGTTAATAGTGATTTCGCTAGGCGTAATCATTTAATTACGACGCAACGGAAAATTCGTTAATTTGGAATTAGCGAACCCGAGCCCAGGATTATTTGCGAGCGCATTCGCATTTCGAATTCGAGTGCGACACGCAAGTCAAATCGAGCGTCAAATCACATGTCACTTTGAGTGATGTGACAATTTGATTGATTGATTTGAGTGATTGATGTGGTAGTTGAAAAGCATTAATTGCTTTTGCTTTTTGACTTTTGCTTTTTGAAATTTAAAAATGGTAAATGCTTTATTAATTTGGGAAATTATAAAAGCATTTTACACTTTTTTATTTTTCACACACTCTCTCTCTCCCCCACACAGTTTCCAGGAAACCCATTTTCCCTCATCTTCTCATTCACGGCTTAGAGCCGATTTCTTCTTCCCATTTCTGGTTTGACCGAATAACAAAGAAGAAGAAGAGGTGCTAGCACACACATGGGTTAATACAAATGTGATAGGGCAGTGAACTCTTGAGCTTGGAATCATTTTTGGAGCTTGAAGCTTGGAGCTTCAATGGAAGTCTCCCATGGCCGAATCTTGGAGGAACAACAAGGGTCAAAACCGAGCAGTCCACTGCATGGAGAAGCTTCACTGCTGCGAGTTTGAGAGGCTTGAAGGCTCGTATTCATCGCGTCGCAAGATCCGTTCATTGTGAGTATGTTTCTGCCATTCTCCTTTGATGTATTCATGCGTTTTGTGCTTGATTTGATGATTCTTGAGACCTAATTAGAAACCAACAATGAAGTTGTAGTCGGACCACATATTATGCCAATACCATATATATAAGCAGTGATTTCAAAACCCATAGGTTAATTGTACTCTGACAACTTTACGTAAGGCATAGTTTATTTTTGGGTGAATGTGGAAAAATTGACAGATAAGTCACCATTACTGTCACTTTAGGTTATTATGATTTCGAGCAAGCCACTATGGTGAAATCGATAGACTTCCACATGCAATAACCTCTCAATTCTTCTATTTGTGTCATGCTTCATGTTGCTAAGTACTTCTATTTGCGTCATGCTCCATGTTGCTAATTTATTTTGATTGCATGTGATGCAACATGCACATCCAATTTGGTTGATGAACAAATAAGTAATTTGTTAAATGTGTTAGACTGTGACCGTTCGGCTTCCAAAAGCTATGCAAGCTGTGCTTCATCAATCTGCAATTCAACATATTCAATTTTTCTTTATTTGTTGGATTTTGTGTTAAGAGTGCCAATCTGAATTGTACATTTTATTTTTTAATAATAAAATAACTACTTTTTCATTTCATACTTTATTAATGGTATTGTCATTATGTGTATTAGATTGATGTATAGATATGCTAAGAATGACATCGACCTTAGAATAGTCTTGTAGTAATACTTGATACTATGTGGTCTGACATTGGAATAATTATTACTATTGTAAACTATTCTTAAAGTAAATATGCATAGTCGTTGGTTTTGGAATACGATCGAATTCCTATAACCTAGAAGACTAACACATGTCGTATATTGGAATGGAGTTTCAATGGTTTAACCCGATGTACCATGAGTTTTGGAAACTCGTATAGACGTGTGAGTATTGGTTGGACCAAATACTGAATGACTCACATGTGATTCCTAATAGTTGGAAGTACACACCATCGTCAATAGGAATCTCCTCGAGTCGAGTAGCATATGTAATCCATTGACTATATGATATTATTGATTTTGTGTGAGATCTTCCATATTTTGATGTCATGTATGTCAGAAATCTTTCATGTTATGGCCTCTAGATGTTCGTTGGGTGTGGACTGATACACTCAGTAATCAAATGCGAAGCAAGATAAAATCTATCAGCCTGTATGTGTACCATAAGGGGTTTAGGTATCCATGTGAGTAAAGTTACGATTCTTAAATCTTTGGCCAAAGTCGATCACCTAGGGTGGATCGCATCAGTTATGAAGAATCGTGGACATGTCGACATGAGATGTGCGCCTCAGAAACTTGACGGTGTATTATATGTTTCCTAAGCACAACTCGGATAACATATGACGGAGGGATTATTAAACATATGTGATGACCTCGACTTGTATAATTCAGAAAGGTCGTTCGTGTTCCTCGCGAATTCGGAGGTAGCCGAATTGCGTACATATTAGTTAGGCTTATATGACGACGTGTCTGAACTTAGAGAGTCTCAATATGAAGTGTACTCGTTGAGCAGGGTAGCCGATTAATTTTGATAAAAGATAATATTCGATATTATAATTATCAACTAAGCTAATCAAGTGTTACTTAATAACATTGATTATTTACTTTGACCTAATTGGATTAATTCAATAATTACACAATATGGTTTAATTGTAAAATCATAATTATCTTTATCATTTGAGGGTATTATGGTAATTGTAAGTATGTAATAATATGTGGTTTTGGCTTGATTTAATTGGATTAAATCAAAGTGGCAAACATTTAACTAATCAATTTCATAATCTTTGTCTTGATTTAATTGGATTAAATCAAAGTTGTAGACAATGGATATTAGTCACACCTAATTATACATATTTGGACAAATTAGATTAAGTCCACCTAAAAGTTGATTACAACTTTTATTAATTAAAAATTATCTAAGTCTTGCTATAAATAGCAAGTTTTAGGAATGTTTTAATTAAGCAAAGTAAAAACTTGAGAAAGCTAAATACAAGCAAGAATTAGAGAAATTAGCATAAGTTAGAGAAGTGTTTAGAGAATTTTTGTGAGGTCTCTACAACATTTCATCTAGGAGGAATCAAAATTGGATCTTGGGGTGAAGCTTGCTAGCATTGGAATCAAGATTGAATCTTGGAGTCAAACTTGCTAATCCTTGGAAGTTCTCTAAACATTTCAACAAGGAGAAGTAGATTGGATCTTTGAATCAACTTTCTAGGTAAGTTTGATCTTCTCCAAAAGCTATATTTTCATTAGTGAGACATACAGTGTTGAATTATGTATAAGATATAATGTTGAAATTATGCTAATTAATTGTGTTAGTATGCTTTGCAAGTATGCATCGACATATCTCGATACTGGAAAAGCCTTTTCACAAGAATCAAACAAAATCTTGAACTAACAAGCAGAGGTCGAGAATATTGAGTGAAGGACAAACTGGTCCATCGACCCAGTCTAACCAGAAGTTCAAGGATCAAAGGTCTGACCGGGGATCAACCGAGGTCGACCCGGGTTAGTGTTTTAATTATATTTTTATTTGTATTTTTTAAAAAAAATTAAAATTAATATAAAAAAGGATAAAAATCAGCCGAACCCGGACGAATCACCGGTTTAGTGGTTGAATCAATCGGTTCTACAAGTTTTTGGCCAATTCAACTATGATCGATTTTATAGGAATCACCTGAACCGGACTTTAGACCGAATCCTGATCCGGATTTTTAATCACTTGTTCAAACATTTACTCTGTTGTGAAATATTAACAATTTAAGATTCATTCACGCTATTGGCATTCAAACCGACCGAATGAGGGGGCATTATTTACCCCATTAATTTTGAGCCTTAAGTTTATAATTATGGGCCCATATAAAATATTAAGCCCAATTCAGATATATGAATTGTAAGGGATCAGTCTTGCCAAGATAACTGAAGAAGCAGTTATCAAAAGAGCGCGAAGCAGTTGGATAAGGAGGAATTTGAAACAAAAGCGCCACGAGAGCAAATGAGCAATGAATTTAAATCCAGCAGTTGAAAGCAATTAAAATTATACATAAATATGTAGAATTGTAAATGAAAGGGGATCTCTCAACACAGACAAATACCTTAGTCTCTAGTTTTGTACTTAGTTATACTCTATTTGCACTTAAAAGAAAGCCCGAAATTAAGGTGTGGAATCAGATCCGTCTTGTGTGTTATTTCAATAAAAATTTAGGCAATAATGTCTTGATTATAAACTAGACGAAATAAAAAATACCTCCAAAATTCTAATAAGACAAGATGAGATTTCAACAAGATACGAGACGATGTTTTTTAATCCTTAAAAAATAACAAAACACGATAAAGTTTTTTTTTTTTTTTTTTGTCCCAATTATATGAGATAATCGAGCTTGACAAATCCAGCCCTTCTCATCCCATTGCCATACCTACTTAAGTAAAAACCTGTTATTGTTGAAATGGTGATTTATCTTCGAGACCAGATTCATCGGAGTTCACTACTGGTTCACTTAAAACGAATGACTGGGCTTTCCCGATCTCACGCAGCACAAATTCCAAATTCGACTCAAAAATAAATATGGACTGCATTCTGCTGTGTGTCTCTATTCTTTTCGATTACAATCCAGGGGTCATCTACAAATACTAATTATCTAACTGTCCAATTCATCTGGTGAATACATTTTGCTCCTGTGCTTCACTACTCTTTTAATATCCGAAGCCATTCGAGTAAAACCGGAGAGAAGAGAAGATAATACAAAGCAAAATGGCCAAAACATGAAATGAATTCCAAAAAGGGGGCAAGCTTCAACCAAACCCCCACTAAATATATACAGAGATGTACTATGACTGCAAAATTGTTCTCCGTACGTTCTCAAGTTCATCATACCGCAAATGGACAATACCTTCATTATCATCTCATGTTGCAGCAATGGGGCTTTCCTTGACTTTGCAATTTGTCCCACATACACATCATCTGTCTTGGAGATTGGTAATGAGCAGTGTAATAATCTTCGATGCACCCAAACTGGCAAAACTTCAAGCTATGTACATACTCCACCGGTTTTGAATTGTTGAATTTTTCAACCCACATTCCCATGCTCACATCTTCCATCTTGAACAACTGTACATACACATTTGATTGAAAACGAATCAAGATCTGTCACCATCAACCGCTTCGGAAATAATGCAGAAGACCAAAAACAAGTCTACAGAGAGCAAGAGGTAGATATTAATCATGAGGGTAAATTGATCGATAACTTACTCTCAGCTTGTGTTTTTCAAAGTCAGATACAATAAACTGTGCAATGTCAGAAGACACAATGTATCCTGGACCATTGGCATAGGGTGGATAGTCTTCCTCTGGCCATTCCTGGAATGCATCAGAAATAATGTTGTAAGTTTTTGTTCATGAATGCGAGCAAGAGAGAGAGAGACAAAGACATTATAATTGTCATTTATGCCCACCAGATGAAAAATTTACTGATGTTATGATTCTATTCTCCCCCTACATACCGATACAAAAAGAGGATAGCAGAATGCTACATTCCTGAAAGATAGAATTCCTTCCAAGCTATATAGCAAGGGGAAAATTTTAAATCCAACTTAAAATGCTACATTCCCGTGTGCAGTAATAGTCAGGTGTCTAGGTGAATAAACTCTACATTCTACATATGCAACAATAGTCGGGGGTGAATACTATAATAACCAAGGGGAGAGCATTTTTTCAGAAGCTTAATTCAGGAAGAGAACTTCTGAGAAACAAATCAATGTTGCAAGCAGATATAGATCAACCATTCAACGGCAACAGTTATTCCCCTCATCTTAATACAGAACCAAAATGTATCAACTTTGCACTAGATGGAGACCAGCATACTGTGTCAATCTAAAGCAGGTATACATACAAATCTATTGCAAAGCATACCAAACCAGACAGCTATTCAGAGATGAATGAGTAAAGGAAAAAAAACAGAAAATAGATTCCCTTCTTCTCAGCACAAGGCCCCCACAAAATCCAATAATGCAATATATAAGAGTGTTAAATTTTATTTATGTAATGCCAACAACTGAGCTAAAATCAAGTTGATGCACAAAAAAATGAAAGTCGTAAAGAGCAAGAATTTTTTTCAAGAATTTGTACCTCATACGTCACTGCCCATTTACCATGGCGGAGGGGCTTGTGGTAGTAGTTCATGTTCCCAATATAGAGGCTCCCATCTTCATCGATTTTCTTTGCTTCCTTGATCACAGCATCCACCCTAACAAATGTATCATCATCACACTTCATGATATACTTTGCAGCCACTGTACGAACTGTAACAGAGACAAACATTAGGCAATATATGGAATTTTTGTTCTTTTTTTACTCAGGACAAGGAGTAAAATTATTGAAACGGGGAAAAACCAACGTAATAAATACATTGGCCATGTATTATATGTAACAACAAAAGAGGTTTTGGTCTTGTGCCACCACTCACCCCATATTCACAGATTGCAACTGTCTTCAATACAACAAGGTCATAAGCGTCCATGTAAGGAACTATGACAATATCACCAAAATACTCTGCTCTTTCTTTAGATCAAAATTTACTTCCTTTCTTCCATGCTGTATGAATTAAAAAATGCAAGTGCTTTCAGCTTATACGGTGCATCGAAATGAGAGCATTATGGGTACAAGAAAAAGGATGCATCTCCTATCTACACTTACCAATGCACAAAAAAACCTAGCCACTACTTTGGAAGATGTAATCAACTTGTGTTGCATCCACGACTTCCTGACAGCCATCCGCTCAGCAAAATGGTTACCAGCAGAAAGAATGCCAATGAAAAGCTCCACATGACCATCAGGAAGAGGTGGAGCACGCCATTTACTTAACATCTCAAGATGCTTTTTAGGAGCAAAACTTGGATGTGAAGTGGGGAGAGAAGCAGCAAACACAAAGTGCACATCAACATTCCCATTCACAGACAATCCAGTTGCATCCTCGAGAGCAAATCCCTGTAAAAATACATTACAACTTTAAATTGTCCCACATTCAACATTGAATAAGGGGATATGGTAAGGTTGCTCACCGTACGATAAGGAAATGATGTAACATGCCTCCCATCGACAGTGATATGGTAGCCTTCCAAGCCAGCTGCTACAGTAAGAACAAATAAATTACCTTCTGAAAATGGATATGGCCACTCAAAAGTCACCTTCTTTGTTCGCCCTATCAGCCTATTCAACCACCAAGCTGCCTTTGATTCCTCAGAGTGATCATCATCATCACGGATCCATTTCTCACATTTCACCTTCCCATCAACTGTACATAACACAAAATCATAAATGAGAATAACAAACCAAAGTACCAAACCGAACAAAAGCCTTTTCCCACCAGGTGAGGTCACTACATGGATCATTTGATGACATTGTGCTCTCTCCGAAATCATTGTCTCATTAAAATATATGTCTATCCGAAATTATTGTTTTATAAATGAGAATGAATTAAACAAATGTTGAATCATTACACAAAAATCCTCCAAATCACTACTAACTATGCTATAATCTAACAATTACTACTTGTTAGATAAACAGCAAAAAAGAATAAAGACAAAATAATAGTACCTCCAGATCTTCTACAATTCTTCAAGCCTGATTTAAGTGCTTAAAATCATTTTAAAAATACATTTTCAAGGTTAAAAGTATATGAAATCTTAGCGCTCGTTAAGTAGCTCAACCAAATTTAACCCTTAGTTCAATGTATCCAGATTACATTAACAAAAAGCACAACAACAGCGGCAACATAAAATGCAGAATCCACAGTAATAATCAACAGACTTACCAGTTTCTTCATCAGCTCTAGACCTCCACCCTTCACACCTAAGAGCCGAACCCCACTGCATCCTGTAACAAGTGTTCATCTCAATCACAGGCCTCCCGCTCCAATCACCCTTCAATCTCGGATTAAAATGCAGAATCCTTGGTGGGTCCTCCCCGTCAACAGTCTTCAAACCTTGCAACTCCATCATAAACTGTGACACCATCACAGCCTCCTCCCCTTCTTTCAACAAAGCAATCTTCGGATCATCCTCCGGGTGGGCCCAATGCGGCTTACCAATAACAGTAACATGTGACCCCAGTGTCAATCCACACGGTAAAACCATAAGATGGCTCCGGTTCACAAACTCCGACCCGGATAACGAAATCGAGTACGGGCAAGATTCCGATTTGGATTCGGATTTCGTCTCGTTAGCTGCGATTTGGGATTTGCTTATATTTTCAGCCGATTCGATCTCGTCCCAGACTCTCTTGCCGACAGACCACGCGTGTTTCGCGGTCTTGTGAAGAACCGAGAACTCGTCTTTGCTACTGTCGCTGTCGTCGAACACGCTTTCGTTGAAGAACAAGCCGGAGACTTTCTTGAACTCGCGCATTCGCCTCGCCGGCGTCCGATAAGTGGAGGCCGACCTGTCCTTCGAAGGTCGTCTCGCGGAGTACAGCTCTTCCGCTTCGCTCTCGAGCAATACATGCTTGGGCAATGTGTCAGTGAAGAATCCTACCGACCCGTCACCCGACCCGGACTGAGATTTGAATACAAAAGGGATTTCGAAGCTCACGAAGAGAATGTAGAGAAACAAGATACCCATCAACAATTGAATCAGTCTGAGTCGACTCAGCGGCAACGCCGAGTCCAGCTTCGCTCGCTTCATTGTTGCAAAAAAAAATAAAGAATAATAATTCTTTTGATCTTTGTATTTGGATTATTATGGGAAGCTAGCCCTAAGAACGAAGGAAATTTGACAGTAGCAGGCAATAAACACTAATTTAAATTAGAGAAAGGGAAAAGGTGGTTTGAATTAATTATGAACAAATTATTTCAAATTATTAATTATTTTTTTAATGAAATATAATTTTGAAAGGAAAAAAGAACCAAAACTCATACTGAAATAACCAATTTCTCTTTTCGATCTTCGTCTGTCACAGAGCTGATAGAGGCAAGGAGAGAAAAGTTGTTTATAATTAAATTAAAATTATAAAACGACAGCGTTTCCTCGTTGTCGGTAATTGATTAATTAATTTCCATTGAAATGGAAGATTCCAATTTTGAAAATAAATAAATGACACTTTAAAATTTTTATAAACCACTTATTTTTTATAATTTAAAAAATACAAGTTATAATCATGTCATTAATTTTGAGTAATTTTTTATTTAATTAGTGTTAAATAATTTGTATATTTCAAAAATTATCTAAATATAGTAAAAGTTATTGTAAAATTAGATGAAAAGTTATTAAATAAATAAACAAATTTAACAATAATAAGGATGTCAAAAATTGACATGGGATGGAACCCAAAAGGGGCCTGGTATATTAGGACGGATAATGAGGTAATTTTATATACGTGTTGGTTAGACAGATCAGATATGGATATCGACATCCTCGTTTAAATAGAAGTAAAATTCTCGTATGAATGAAGACTTGCACACAGATTTAGTACGTTGGAGGCGAGTATGATAATTTACTATCTCTAAATAGGTATAAAAAATTATAATTTTAAAAACTATAATGAATAAAATTTATATTTTTAAAATTATAGGGATCAAAGTTTTTATTTTATTTAAAAAAAAAACTACAAAATTAATTAATTAGAGAGAGATGTGACGGTATCATGGTAACCACTTTCCCAAACGGTAGTCGTTGGTCAACTTTAAATTCCGTACTGACGACAACTGCGTTTCTATTTGTCGACATTTCTTGTATGAATTTTCTTTTCCTTATTGTTTCACTGGAAGCTTCTGGGAATGATTATGGATAAAAGGAAATCGTTATATTTAAATTCCCTTCGATTGATGCATTAGTGTATTTAGCCTATTAATTTTTAAGAAACTTTCTTTAGCAGACCCAACTAAAAATCTCTGAGTTTTAATTTTAATTTTGATTTCAAACACTCTGTTGACACAATATTCTCGCTAAGAGCGAAATAGGAAATTCGTTCAGAATAATCTATTGTTGAACACATGAATTTGTTTGAATGAAGGAATTTCGCATGAGAATAACAATCACACAACACGAAAAATTATGTGGTTCGGCTTATAAGGCTCATATCTATGTGCGTTCACTGTCAGGATACCACTTGAATGTGTCTTAAGCTCTTTATTTATCGCATTGAATTCTGCGATGGAGAGAGGTTATTGTAATTGTATTCTACATCATCTGAGTCCATCGATCCACAAAAGTTGTAGTACCAAGACTTTCATTCATAATGGACCTCACAACTTGGGCTTGCTTGATGGATTGGATTGACAGGCTGATTTATATGATGCTCTAAGTATGTTGATGGTGTTTTCAGGTCCTATGTTATTTAAGGAGTACGGCAGGGGTAAAAAGGTGACCGACCACCTGAGATCGGATGATCGGGCAATTATCAGGTCGACAGCAGCATTCTCAGTACAAAAGACTATTATGACCGACCACATGAAGACAGACCTCGTGAAAACCGAGCATAGGGCAAGACATGTTCGGGAAGATAAGGCATTATATCCATACAAGATAAGATAATAAAGTTATCCTATTTTCATGGGGAAAACTGGTGAGACAGAGTCCTAGTAGGATAAAGAAAGTAAATGTAGTTTTGATTAGGAATCCTTATGGGAAAATGAAATTGTTTCAACTAGGAAATTCTTGTACAAATAGGAATATGATTTCTTCACCATTATAAATAGGAGGGTAGAGTGAGTGTAGAGAGGAAAGGAGGAAGGGAACAAGGGAAAAAGGGAACAAGTTGAGAGCATTAAGAATCATCATCAGAATCATTACCATCAGACTTGTAAAAACCAGAAGTAGAGCCGAGAAGCGTGTTTGAGTAATAAAAGTATCATCCTTTTTGTGCCCGTGGACGTAGGTCGGACCAAGATCCGCCGAACCACGTTAAATCTCCTTGTCGATTGACGTATTATCTGTCTTTTGCTAAGTTTTCTTTTGGTCCCCCATAACCAAACAAATTCACTATTGAGGGAGGATTGTCTCGGGAGTGATATTCCCATATTGTCCTAAGGCCAAAATCAGCCGTCAACAGTTGGCGCCGTCGTGTGGGGACTCAACAAAAAGCGGCTCGCGTAGTAAGACGATGGCAAAATGTGGAAATCACCAATCGTCGGGGAATCCGGCTACAGATTGGATGAAGAAGATAGAAGAAAGCATAAGGAAGGACATGGAGGATAGTCAGACCCTTCTAAAAACCATGATGCACCGACTGGAGAAAATGGAAGGGGGGAACAGCGAGAAGCCTGAAACCAGAGCTAATCAAAGAAGATGAGAGATAGCAGATGGAAAAAGGGTCGCTGATGTGAGTGATGACGATGAACCGATGAGGAAGGGTCCCTACGGGATGAGGTCCGTAGTGGTAGAAAAAGATTTACAAACGGAGGATATGTGGGAAGAAGAAGAGGGGAGACAATCACCATATTCTTCCTATGATAGCCCCCGCGACACCAGAAGGGGAAATATGAAGCATGGTGAAACTGAACGGGAAGTCTCAAGTCATGAGGAACGCCGCACCCGTGGTGACAGACGCGAAGGAGGTTGCGAGAGGCGACATAGTGACACAGATGGCAGTATAAAGTCTTGGTTAAGAAAAGAAATGGCCAAGTGGGGAGTAAACCCCAAAATTGATACAGCAGATGCTTGGGACGGTGAGGTTGAATCTCCCTTCACAGAAGAAATAAGGTCGGAAAAATTCCCAAGACATTTCAACATGCCATCTATGATGCCCTACAAAGTCTCATATTGAAAGTTTCGTCATATTAATGGAGGTCCAAGGGGTAGTAGGGGATGCCATTTGCAAAGTATTCCCCCTAACCTTGGGCGAGTCTACCATTCTGTGGTTCAGAAGTCTTGCCCCGGGAAGCATCAGTAGTTTCGCTCAACTCATAAGGTCATTTGTTCGACACTTCAAAGGGGCCTGCATCCCCAAGAAAATGGTGGAGAATTGAGACTGATGAAGCAGGGGGATGATGAGCCCCTGAGGAATTTTATTGAAAGATACCATAATTTGGTGCTCGAGGTCGAAGCGTACGAGTCATCGGAAGCGCTAGAAAGTCTCAAGGGAGGTTTGAAGGTCGGGAAGTTGTGGACTCACCTGAGGATTCAAGACGTATCAGATTATGTCACTGCCCTGGAGTTGGCCAGAAAGTTTATCCTAATAGAGGAGGAGAAAAAGATTGCCCGGGGAGTAGACACCCGAAAGGCTAAGATACTCAGGTCAGACAATCAGTGGGATTCGATTAGAAATTTGAGGAGACCAATCCCGGAGCAGAAGAAACTCAGACCGACACCTCCGAGTAGTCATGTTCAAAAGATAAAGTCATCTGTCCAAGTCAACCGTGTCGCGGGGAGAACAGTATACACCCCTCTGAACAAACCTATGGCCCAGATAGTTCGGGAAATCCAGGATAAAGGTCTGTTGGCCGAGCCTAATTTGAAAAAGTTCCCGATTGAGGAGGGAAATAGTAGGGCATACTGTATCTACCATAACGTAAGGGGACATGCCACGAATGGGTGCAGAAACCTGCGGAGCAGGTGGAAGACTTGGTGAAAGAAGGCTATCTCAGTGTGTACATAGACCATTCGGTTTTTGAGGTCGACCAAGTTGATAGCGGAAGTCATCCGGTCGGATGCGTGGAATGCTGAGATGCATAGAAGATGTATTAAGAAAAGTCTTGCTTGTAGTGACCCTTGTAGAGTTGTAAGAAAGGCAACGGATCCCAAAAAGGTCTGCTCTTGTACCGCCGAGTCCGTTTTGTTGATATATGTTTTACGACTCGGGTCTGCTCTTGTACCGCCGAGACCGATGTTTCTTTCCGGCTCGGGTCTGCTCTTGTACCGCCGAGACCGATGTTTCCTTCCGGCTCGGGTCTGCTCTTGTACCGCCGAGACCGATGTTTCCTTCCGGCTCGGGTCTGCTCTTGTACCGCCGAGACCGATGTTTTCTTCCGGCTCGGGTCTGCTCTTGTACCGCCGAGACCGATGTTTCTTTCCGGCTCGGGTCTGCTCTTATACCGCCGAGACCGATGTCTCTTTCTGGCTCGGGTCTGCTCTTGTACCGCCGAGATCGATGTCTTTTTCCGGCTCGGGTCTGCTCTTGTACCGCCGAGACTGATGTCTCTTCCGGCTCGGGTCTGCTCTTGTACCGCCGAGACCGATGTTTTTTCGGCTCGGGGCTGGATTTCATTCCGCCGAGGCCACTTGTTTATTCGGCTCGGGGCTGGATTTTGTTCCGCCGAGGCCTTATGGTTTATTCAGCTCGGGGTCGGGTTACGTCCCACCGAGTCGGCTTCTTGGATTGGGGATGTAACATTCCCCCAGAGCCAAGTCTTTCTCAGCTCGGGGTCGGGTTACGTCCCACCGAGTCGGCTTCTTTGGACTGGGGATGTAACATTCCCCCAGAGCCAAGTCTTTCTCAGCTCGGGGTCGGGTTACGTCCCACCGAGTCAGCTTCTTTGGACTGGGGATGTAACATTCCCCCAGAAGCCAAGTCTTTCTTTTAGCTCGGGGTCGGGTTACGTCCCACCGAGTCGACTTCTTTGGACCGGGGATGTAATATTCCCCCAGAGCCAAGTCTTTCTTTCAGCTCGGGGTCGGGTTATGTCCCACCGAGTCGGCTTCTTTGGACTGGGGATGTAACATTCCTCCAGAGCCAAGTCTTTCTCAGCTCGGGGTCGGGTTACGTCCCACCGAGTCGGCTTCTTTGGACTGGGGATTTAACATTCCCCCAGAGCCAAGTCTTTCTTTTAGCTCGGGGTCGGGTTACGTCCCACCGAGTCGGCTTCTTTGGACTGGGGATGTAACATTCCCCCAGAGCCAAGTCTTTCTTTTAGCTCGGGATCGGGTTACGTCCCACCGAGTCGGCTTCTTTGGACTGGGGATGTAATATTCCCCCAGAGCCAAGTCTTTCTTAAACCCAATAAAGTGTGTTGTAAATCCGAAACTTGAAAGTGATAATGATTGACTTCACATAAAATAGTTTGATAGCACACATTAGATCAACATCATTTAAAATAGGTGACGGGTTAGGAATAGTTTTCCATTCGTAAGCCTGTTCTTGAGCCTAAAATAGCTTGGTAGCTGGATGTTGGAAATAAGGTATGCGCACTATGAAGATAGAAATATATTGCATTACTTCTTCTTTATATTTCCACTAGAGATTCTTTTGACACAAAGCTGTAAATTGTTCCCTCTACCACGAGAGTGGACTGTACCATTCAAATAGTGTCCATATGAGAGAGTTTTGATTATTATCATCATCTAGATGGATTTTCATGACTTGTAATGGAAGGATAAGGTGGAAGAGTAAAGAACTGTAAGGCACCAAAGGTACTATAATTCTTCAGTCAAAAGACCTTTGTTGGGATCTAAGAAAAGACCTTTAACAAAAGGGTAATATTGGCAAGAACCTTGTTTAGGCATAGGATTCATGCTTTTTGTGTTGGATCTGAGATAGGTAGTGGGAAATGTGGTTCCTGGCAAATATTTGTATCTCAAAATGAGAATGAAAGATTTGGTCAGAAGGAAAATACTGCTTGTTGGCTGCCGTAAAATAGGAAGACGAGGATGCCATAAATATCATAGGGATACTTGCAAAAGGAGTTATCAAATGGATTTGATGAGGTCTTGATAGTAAATTTGGAATAAGGTTCTGATCCCTTTTATATGCTCGACCGAGAACTCATACTTTGCAAACAATTCTTTAAGGCGAAGTAATTGCTTTGTTGGCAATGACGTGTTCTGAAAGTCGAGTATCATGAGGAAATATGAATTGTCTAATTTGACCAGGAAACGATGGCCAACCAGATGTAACTCGAAACGTTTGATACCATACTTTTACAACTAAGGCTTCTTTGTACACAATATTGTGTTTATTCTTCCAAAGCATTCATACACAATTCATTAACATAATTTCAACTCCAAGCTATGTTATTATGTATCCAATACATAATACATCATTTACTAATGATAACACTCACTAATGAAAAACATACATTTAGAGAAGATCAAACTTACCTAGCAAGCTTGATTGCAAGATCCAATCTTCTTTTCCTTGTTGAAAATGTTGAGAACTTCCAAAGTTTCTCTCACAAATACTTTATTTAGGTTAATCTTTCTTATGTTTTGCCTTATGTTTGATTTATGCTTTTTTTATCAAAAACTTGCTCAAGTATGTATTTTATAGTCAAGCTTATGTAATTTTTAATTAATAAAAGTTCTAATCAATTTTTAGGTGGACTTAATCCAATTTGTCCAAATATGTATATTAGGTGTTACTAATCAATTTTGTTTACCACTTTGATTTAAGCCAATTAAATCTAGACAAAGTTTAACCATTTGATTAGTTAATTGTCTACCATTTTGATTTAATCCAATTAAATCAAGTCAAACACATCTATTATACATATTTTTATAATTACCAAAATATCCTTCAATTGTGAGATATTTATGAAATTACAACAAAATCCATGTGTGGTTGTAGACGCTGGTTTTCGCTGGGGGTCTACAATTGAGATTTTATATAGGGGCACTAGCGATCCTGCAAAACAAAGGTGTAGAGTGAGCGTGAGGACTGCCCACCGGTGTGGTGGGTGCCGGGGGCACTCCGACGCCCAAGTCAGTAAATGAACAAAGGTAGTAATAGATGGAAGGTCAAGGTTAGATGCTACCTTGAACTCTGTTGAATGCCGTGAGGGCGGTAAGTGGCAGGAGTGGCGAGCTTGGGAATGTCCCAAAGCTATGGGTAGGAGAGCTGGAAGTTCCCCCTACTCCTTATGGAGCCTCCCTTCTTATATACCTATCTGAGGGGTGTGCACTTGATTACTCGTCCATTGAGTCTTGGTAACGTCGACTTTATGAGGGATATTAACTGCATTTGCCCGTTGTAGGCTAGAACGGCTGGGTAGTATTTATGAGCCAGAGCGTTACGTGGATTGGCGTGGGATGAGTCTTGATTATGGTTTAGGCGTGTGATACTTTATTGGGCCTAGGTTTGCAGATCTCTGGGCCTTTATATACATCAAGTCTTCGAGGTCCCTTTAGTGCGAATCTGTGATGACAACTTGGGCTTGAATCCATGCTGGGGTCTAGCATTGGGCCCGAAGCAAAATGTCGAAATTGTCCTTGGACCAAATTTGGCCCGTACAGTTTGTCCCCTACTCTCTAAGTCAAGGAGTCCTTGGCTTGGAGAGTATTTGATGCGCGTGTCGAGCCATTCGATGTAGGTGTTCCTGAGCGTCGATGCTACCTATTGATTGAACCGAACGAATGTCAAGTCATGAACTTGAATCTACATGATCCATGTGTCCAGTCAAATGAGCTAGATGAAGGTCAAAATCATGAACTTGACTCTATAAGAGCCATTAGGGAAGTACCCAGTTAGCTGAACAAGATGAAGTCAGGATAAATGTCATACGACATGGGTAATATACGTCTTCAACTTGATTCGACATGAGTCCATGGGGGATGTCCCCGGTCAACTGATCTAGATGAAGATTCAGGATATAATTCACTTGACATGTGTAATCCATGTCTACAATATGACTCGACATGAGTCCATGGGGGATGTCCCCGGTCGTCTGGACTTGATGAGTTCAGGAAGATATAAGTCATATGACATGTGTAATCCATGTCTACAACTTGACTTGACATGAGTCTACGGGGGATGTCCCCGGTCGACTGGACTTGATGAGTCCAGGAAGATATAAGTCATACGACATGTGTAATCCATGTCTACAACTTGACTCGACATGAGTCCATGAGGGATGTCCCCGGTCGACTGGACTTGATGAGTCCAGGAAGATATAAGTCATACGACATGTGTAATCCATGTCTACAACTTGACTCGACATGAGTCTATGGGGGATGTCCCCGGTCGACTGGACTTGATGAGTCCAGGAATATATAAGTCATACGACATGTGTAATCCATGTCTACAACTTGACTCGACATGAGTCCATGAGGGATGTCCCCGGTCGACTGGACTTGATGAGTCCAGGAAGATATAAGTCATACGACATGTGTAATCCATGTCTACAACTTGACTCGACATGAGTCTATGGGGGATGTCCCCGGTCGACTGGACTTGATGAGTCCAGGAATATATAAGTCATACGACATGTGTATCCATGTCTACAACTTGACTCGACATGAGTCTATGGGGGATGTCCCCGTCGACTGGACTTGATGAGTCCAGGAATATATAAGTCATACGACATGTGTAATCCATGTCTACAAGTTGACTCGAAATGAGTCCATGAGGGATGTCCCCGGTCGACTGGACTTGATGAGACCAGGGAGTTATAAGTCATAAGACAGATGTAATCCATGTCTACAACTTGACTCGACATGAGTCCGTGGGGGATGTCCCCGGTCGACTGGACTTGATGAGACCAGGAAAATTTTCTTTCCATTATACCTGATGAAGGTACATGAGAGTCTACAGTCTACCATATCTTATGAGGGTACATGAGAGTACAGTCGATTGGCCCGATGAAGGTCCAAGAAAGTCTTCACACTCTACAATAGTTTATGGGAGTCTACATTCTACCCAATCTGAAGAAGGTCCAAGAAAGTCTAATCTGAAGAAGGTCCAAGAAAGTCTATACTTATTATTCTATTAAACCAGACGAAGGTCCGTGATAGTTCTACTCTACTAGACTTGATGAAGGTCTATGAGAATTTTAACTCTATAGACCTAACAAAGGTCCAAGAGTCTTTCCTTCTCATACTACTAGAGCTGAAAAAGGTCAATGAAACTATACTGAACTTGATGAATAACTATCAAGACCTGAAAAAGGTTAGTCTAGTCAAGTGGCATTTTTTTTTAATGCCAAGCCTTAAATTCTGTCTTGTCGAATGACATGTTCACTCATTGAAAAGCCTTTATGTGAGCCATTCGACATATATGTGAAACTGTTTGAAGTCATGTGGCTTTGAGTGTTAGTTGTTGCAGGTTTGTACGTCACTTATTAAATCATGATCTGCTTTGTTTCGAGTGGGTCGGTCGGGCCGGTGAGTAAGAGAAAGAAAAGTAGATTGGCGCTGTTTGACTGAGTCTTGGCTGGTCATTTACGCTGAGCAGGCTGCGAGTTGACGAACTGGACTCTAAGTGCATGTATTGACTGGATAGATTGGGCCAGTTTGATGGGTTTTCATACTGTTCAGTGGTTTTTCGTTGATGGGCTCCCTGCAAATTGGACTGATTTGGCTGCATGGGTATTACGGTTTCATTTTGTGGGAAGGCATGGCTGAGCTAACTTCTCTTGGCTCGATCAACATATTGTTTAGTGGGCTGGTATGTTTGTTGTTGGGGCACGGGCGTTTGAAGGCTTGGCAGGTGACGTGTTTGGGAGGGCATGTTTATGAGCACTTTTGCTCAATACATGCTTTCGGCTTTTGAGCTTTCTGCACATGGGGAGATGGTCTTTGGGTTTCTTTGCAGCCATGTGGAGTCAGTTACTGGCAGGGAGCATCACGTGGTCATCTTAGCGGCCTTGCTCTTCTCTTGGTCAACCTTTTTTTTTTTTTAAACACAATGGCCAAATTAAGCAAACAGAGGTTGCAGGGCAGTATTTAGCCATTTAGTCACTTATTCAATCGACCATCAACCTAGGCTGAATTCAGTCAGTAGCATCATATTGTTGTTCCTCTCACCAGACAGATAAGCCACGTGAGTGACCTGGTCAGAGTAAATAATTTCTAAACCAAACTTCCAAAGTTACTTCAGAAACCATATGGGCAGCCACACCCTCACACTCAGCTCGATTAATTGCAGCCCTTCTTTCCTGATACCAAAAACTTTAGAACTTTCAACCTCCTATGGCGCCCCTTGTTTTGAAAGGACTTATGTCGACTGTCAGTCACGGTGTCTATATTATGGTCCTCTCACAGACTACATTTCATTCATGCGACTCCATTTTTGGGTGTTAGCATGCCTTTGGCATGTGAGTATGGTTGAATGTCGTCTCATAGTTTAGCCCTGGCCTGTAGTTTGATTTGTGGTGTGAGCTAGATGATTTCATGGGTTTGCTCTAATGAGGGACGCAATATGACAAACATTGAAGTGTCAACATGATTTAATACAACCAAAGTGCCTCAGCCCTTGGCTAGATCCCATACAAACAAGTCCCTCCAAAACAGCTCTATTCCAGTCATATCTGGTAGTGGAAAGAATCTTGTATCAGGCTTCAGATTTGACGATAAGAATAAGATCATGGATAATGTTCAAACATCTATGGATTCTTGGGGTAATTCACGGCTCAATCAGCAGGTCACGACATTTTTGTAGACTCAAATTGATGAGAGTATGAACTCTGGGAAATTTGATTCTAGTGTATCTGTTAAAGATCATACTAGCTCAGTTGGTGAACCGAGCATGCCATTATCATCCATCTTGTCGAAGGAAAAGTCACGTTCTTCCACCACAAGCCCAATCAACTCTTTGCTTGCTGGGGAGAAAATTCAATTTGGTGTAGTTACTTCTCCTCAACTTTCTTCTTCTTAGCACCTGTGGGATTGGTCCTCCTGGTCCATGCAGATCAGGCATCCAAATCTCCCACAATCTTTCAACACCTGAAAACAATTGTACTATTTTCTTTGATAAAGAAAAACATAATAACGAATCTTGTGTCAGACTGGACGATTGCGAAGCTGAAGCCAAAGTCGAAGCTGCTGCATCTGCTATTTTCTGTTGCAGCCATAAATAGCCATGAGGTTGGAAATGGTACAGCAGCAGGTGGAGCTGGTGATCAGCAATCAGTGAGTCAATCAAGGGCTGAAGAGTCTTTAAGTGTAGCCTCACCAGCAGATCTATCTGTTGAACCCCCCAATTTCTTTATGGCCACCTTCACCAAGCCCACCAAATTCCTCAAACCAGATGATCTCACATTTTCATGGAAGCCTACCGTCCCATTTTCCCCTTTATGAGATGAATCCCATGTTGGGGGGTCCAATCTTCACATTTGGACCACATGACAAATCGGTTCATGCTCATTCACAGACCCAGAAGATTAATAATCCTCAAGGTTCGAGTCTACTTGGGACCTGCCAACAGTTCCATTCTGGTGTGGATTCATTCTATGGCACTCCATCAGAATATACTGGTCCTTTCATCAGCTCAACTAGGGGCATCCCAGGAGTTCCAGGCCCACCACATATGGTTGTTTATAATCATTTTGCATCAGTTGGGCAATTTGGACAAGTTGGCTTAAGTTTCATGGGTACATATATTCCATCTACAAATCAACCTGATTGGAAGAGCAATCTTGTTTCTTCTGCTATGGTCATCGGTGAAGGAGACGTGAACAATTTCAATATGGTTTATGTACACAGAAGCCTACCAACTTTCCTGCTCCAATCCAGCATCTTGCCCCTGGCTCGCCTCCCCTGCGCATGGCCTCTCCTATGGCCATGTTTGATATTTCTCCATCCCAGTCCTCTTCTGAGTCGACTTAGTTAACAATTTTGCTTATAGTAGTATGGGGCAGTTGCTGTGATTGACCATCTTATTTTGTTGGGTCGAATGGTCCTGCAAGAGGCGCTATGTGCGTGTGCATAACTTCTTTGTCCACCAGATGTGAGAATCGTCGTAGGTAATTTTTTTTTTTTTTTTTTTGAAGGCATTGTATGTAAGGGTTTGGGTCGGTGTCCGTGGGCTTTTCTTGGTCCGACAAGTAACATAAATTTATTGGCTTAAAACAGTTGTTTGGGTTCGCTGAAATTTCAACGTAGCTTTATTGTTGGCGTTTGGGTCTAATCTAGTAAGTCGAGTTTTGGGCTTGACATCACACTTGTTGGCTTGCAATTGGGCTGGATTATAAAGTTCTCGGCTAGGGTAACTGAGGCCGTTTAAGGTGACTTCATTAGTAAGTCGATGAAGGTTCGAAAGGTTCTCCACTCAGTCTACAAGACCTTTTCGTATCTTCGAGAGAACAATACAATCCCTCTACTCTTGCTTCATGGAAGAGATAATATCCTTCCACATCTTAAAGAACATACACATTCTATCAATGTAGTTTGGGGAAGATAACACTACACCCAAGTCGTCTGGAGGAAATGGTAAATCATACAAATCATCCGATGGAATAACAATGTCATTTATTGTTTGGAGAAAATATCAATATTTAGGTGTAGTGGGGAATTGATGACCACCTTGTCGTATGGAGAAAATGACTATCTATTTATGTCATTTGAATGAGGTATTAATCATCCCATGTAGTTTGAAGCTGTTGGCAATTTATTCTATCATATAGGCTCTATTTTATCTAATGGTACCTCAATCAAATTAAGTCTTCTTCCATCTCATGTCGAATGGGAATTCAATCAACTGTCAAGCCTCATACATGGAGTGTCGAGTTGGATTTTCACTAAATTCTAAACAATTATATAGTGTCAATTTTTACTGGCTATATATAGTATTGTCAATTGGGGCATCCTCCACGACACACTAATGTTGAGTAGGACGCCCCTAACAAGTCCTACGATGTATTGTAAATGTCGACTGAGACATCTTCATCAATTGCCAGGTTGTAAATTTTAATGTCGACTGGGACACCATTGCAAGTCTCATATTATAAATGGTAATGCCAACTATGACACCTACAACAAGTTCCAAGCCACTTGGTGCAGTATCAACTGGGACATCCATGACAAGTCCCAAACTATGACACCTATTATAAGTCCCTTGTCTTTCTAATGTCGACTGGACATTATTAAAAAGTGTAAGCCATACCTGGTAAGGTTGATGAGGATGTCCACGCCCAGTCTTCACCCGGGTACTGTCGACCGAGACAATCCTTATGACAATATATTACCCCCCATCATATGAGGTGAATGGTAAGGAGAATGGTTCCATTGAAAAGATGCTTCTTGCTCCTGATGTTGGTCCACGGGACTCTAGTCGAATATAGTCTGAATTTGACGATAATCCATTTATGTCTTCTGAAGGAGGTGGGAATCTTCTTAACATCGTCTGATGGAGGTAACACTTCTTTCACGTAGTCTGGAAATGACGGCAATCCTCTTACATAGTCTGAAGGGAATGACATCATATCTATGCCATCTATAGTAGATGATGACCATCCTAAGCAGTCTCGAATAGATGACAATTTTGGAGAATACTTCTTGGTTGACAGGGTATGCTGGGGATTAAGAGGGTATTCTTAGGTCGATCGGAGGGAGCGTGTGAAATGGTTCAAATGATGGTTCAGATATGTCCATTGATAGGATCGTAGATGGAGAGATCTTTGCATGCTTTGAATCGCCAGGGCCCCACGGTGGGCGCCAAATTGTAGACGCTGGTTTTCGCCGGGGGTCTACAATTGAGATTTTATATAGGGGCACTAGCGATCCTGCAAAACAAAGGTGTAGAGTGAGCGTGAGGACTGCCCACCGGTGTGGTGGGTGCCGGGGGCACTCCGACGCCCAAGTCAGTAAATGAACAAAGGTAGTAATAGATGGAAGGTCAAGGTTAGATGCTACCTTGAACTCTGTTGAATGCCGTGAGGGCGGTAAGTGGCAGGTGGCGAGCTTGGGAATGTCCCAAAGCTATGGGTAGAAGAGCTGGAAGTTCCCCCTACTCCTTATGGAGCCTCCCTTCTTATATACCTATCTGAGGGGTGTGCACTTGATTACTCGTCCATTGAGTCTTGGTAACGGTCGACTTTATGAGGGATATTAACTGCATTTGCCCGTTGTAGGCTAGAACGGCTGGGTAGTATTTATGAGCCAGAGCGTTACGTGGATTGGCGTGGGATGAGTCTTGATTATGGTTTAGGCGTGTGATACTTTATTGGGCCTAGGTTTGCAGATCTCTGGCCTTTATATACATCAAGTCTTCGAGGTCCCTTTAGTGCGAATCTGTGATGACAACTTGGGCTTGAATCCATGCTGGGGTCTAGCATTGGGCCCGAAGCAAAATGTCGAAATTGTCCTTGGACCAAATTTGGCCCGTACAGTGGTTATTAATTTAGATTAATCCAATTAATCACAATTGGTCAAATAAATAATTAATGTTATCCAATAACACTTAATTACTTTTATTGATAATTATAATATCAAATATTATTTATTATCAAATATTATCGACTACCCGAGTGCTCAACGAGTACACTTCATATTGTAGGACTCTCTAAGTCCAGACACGTTCATCATATAAACCTAGCTTATAT
Source organism: Zanthoxylum bungeanum (assembly GCA_019454045.1). Lineage (NCBI taxonomy): Eukaryota > Viridiplantae > Streptophyta > Magnoliopsida > Sapindales > Rutaceae > Zanthoxylum > Zanthoxylum bungeanum. The sequence continues at coordinate 385 of SKCR01032543.1, read as the reverse complement.
ATACGCAATTTGACCACCTCCGAATTCGCGAAGAACACGAATGATCTTTCTGAACTATACAAGTCGAGGTCATCACATATGTTTAATAATCATTTCGTCTCAGGCTATCTGAGTTGTGCTTAGGAAATATATATTACATGTCAAGTTTACAAGACGCATATCTCATATTGTCAATATATCCACGATTCCTTACAACTAATCAGAATATCATTTCTGATATATATGCGATCAACCCTAGGTGACCGGCTTTGGCCAAAATTTAAGAATTGTGAGTCACTAACATAGATATTTTAACCCATATGGTACACATAGAGGTCGACGGATTCTATCTTGATACACACTTGATTAACGAGTACATCAGTCCACACTCAACGAAAATCTAGCG
>SKCR01032542.1:0-32844 GCA_019454045.1 Zanthoxylum bungeanum | reverse complement strand
ATCAAACCATAAACATGCTTCAATGCTCTCGGCCAAGGAAGGTTATTTTGTCCGATTTGAATTCAATCCGATTAATTACACAATCGACAACGTATTAACTTCCCGAATGATTTCATACACATCCAATGTTCATAAAATCAAAATTACCAAGACATTCAATAGGGCAATACATTCGGCCAAGGTGAAGGAAATTGGGGATTTTTGTTCAATTCAAAATTCAATCAAATTGACTTCAAATTAACATCATCCTATATCATTATAACTCATCCAATGAATTTAAAATGAAAAATTCCAAGAACTCCAAGACTCCTACACATTCGGCCAACATGAATAAATTGGGGAAAATTATTCCAAATCAATTTTCAACAAATTGGTCCAACCAAAATGCAATCAAACATGTTATAAGCATACTTAAACAATCAATTTATTCAAATCATGCTCAACAAACATTTACCCAAATTTTAAACCCTACAAATTTCATGCTTGCAACATTAGCTCTTGATGCCATTGTTGGTTTATTCTAAGGTCCCAAGATCAAACAAGACATGAAAACATGCGTGAATACACCAATGAAGATAGCGGAATACTTACATTGATCGGTTATGTCGATTTGAAGACGAATCATGCCCAAAAATGCACTGCCTTGGTAAGCTTACTGCATGCAGTCCACTGCCTCCAAAAACAGAATTTTGAGATGAGAAACGCAGCTCCTAGCTTCGTTGGATGGATCCCGGCTCATGGTCGAACCTCCCTACCACCTTCGCAAGACTCGTAGGTGTGCTAGCACTTGATTTCTCACCATGAGAAACCACTCTTGCTTCCCTTATTCACGCCCAAACTGGTTCAAAACCAGTGAGCAAACCTTCTGTTTTGCGTGAGAGGAAGAGAGAATTTTGAGAGAGATAAAATTGTGTTAAGTTATTGAAATGATTTACCAAAAATCAATTTATATTTATGCCATAATATTTATTAAATTAATAATAAAATTATGACACAAAGCATGCAATGGCTTAGAGTGTCAAACACTCAAACTCCATGCAATAACATTGAGTGCATTGTACACTATCTACATGCAATGCATTAGAATGACATGTGTCATGTGGGCCCCACACGTTTCCAAATGAAAGTGGGCCCACGTGCACTCACGCGTTCGGGTTCGATATTTCCGAAATACCGTGCTTACGTCGCGACGTTAATTCAATCGAATAATTGCGGCTACCGAAATTATTATTTACGTCGCTAACGAATTAATTCTAAATTAACTCGTTTGCCCGAATTAAAATCTAATTTTAATTCCGCGTCGAAATCTAATTTCGTCTAATATATCGAATATATTAATTTTATCGATAAATTCCAAATTAATCGTTCTCTCTCTTTAGACGACATTTTATCCCGGATAAAATATCTCCGTTATTAATCCTAGATTAATTTTCTCTCTCTTCTGTATAATCCCAGATTATTCAAGAGTGCGAGTTGTGCGTCATCGGTGGATTATCGGGAAGCGACCCATGAGATCCCCGGATAATCTGGCAGTAAATACGGTCGTCGGAGTATCCGAATCACGTACGTACCAAGTACTACGTTCTACCGATTTACGAGACAAGGTCGACTCCTAGCAAAGCACCAAGTCTACCCAATTCTCCGGACATATCCATTTAAGAATATTAAGATCTGTATCAAGCGTAGTATACTAATGTATTGTGCATATCGGTCCAGTATCGGATAGTCACGTGTTAGGGCTGGGGCTGGATAAGTGTCTGCCCCGTCCGAAACACATATCGGATGTCTGGTAACTAGTCTCTATAATCGGATATTCATGACCTGGTCATAATATCACGATTGGATGCGCATCACTTAAGAGCACTAATACCGTATCCTGCGTGACATCATCTCCATTATGACTGGAGTGACACTTCCGTCTTGACATCACATCCAATACACTACGATTCTCTGATAAACCCAGAAGAGGTGAACACAGAACCAGTTAAGATCCCCCACCACCAAAACCAAAGTTTACCGATTGTCGTAAGTATTAGCGATGCAAGTCTCAGGTTAAGACTATACACACCTACCTTGATTTCGGCCTCCCATAGACACCTAGTCATAATACCAATGGGATTCCGAAGGGTCTATCCAGAGCGAAGCTGTTTCCCGTACCATCGGTGAAACACGACCTCCTATCGCACTTGCACAAGTATCCAATACTTATATATATGAGAACTATGCCGTTGTGCCCTCACAACGCGCACAAGTGCAATACTAGCCTATTCCGCATTATCGATGTCCAGTCTCGATAATACTACGGCTAGGGATATTCAATGATTAATCCTTCGTGGACTGATACTGTCTCATATCATCTCAATCCAGGAACTAATCATAGGGACCTCTCTTCATTTATATATCTAAGGTGATCTAATCACAAAATGACGAGAGTGCAATTTCCTTGTTACATAGTTAATTTGCTACAACAACACACAATGATCTGTGCAAATAGTGACGCTATGGGTCATATTATCCAACAGACATTATATACTAAATGTTTACAGGTATACTTCAGATTACGTGCTTGAGAGTTTCATGATGTTAATTCAGTCGACAGGAACACTCCTATCGATTAACATGATAAATACATGCTGTTATCTCAGTCGACATTATCAGGATTCGATACAGCCACTCATACAATGAGCCTCAAGTGAAAAACCCAATCGACATAAGTACAAGAACCTTATTTATAGGGCTTTGTTTAAATATTCTTGTCAATAACTATGTATTAAGAATTTGTAGGTATGTTCCAGTCGACATTTGACAAACGGGAATTCAACACGGTATGTTCCAGTCGACATTTGACAAACGAGAATTCGACACGGTGAGGACATCCCAGTTGACGTACATTAGAAGATTTAAATGGACTTCCCAATCAACACTACCTTAGTGAAGACTCGGTGTGGAGACATTCCATTCGACACTAAATGTGGGAACTCGGTTTGTATATTTCAATCGACATTATCAGGTATGGCTTGCATTTATTAAGAAAGTCCCAATCGACATCTACATGTGTAGCTTTGGATTTGTTGTGAATCTTATGCATGTGTGGTTTAATGCTTGGTGAATGTCCCATCCGACATCTACTTGTGTGGCTTGAGATTTGTTATGGATCTTATGATGTATGGCTTGATGATTGATATATGTCCCATCTGATATCTACATGTGTAGCTTTGGATTTGTTGTGAATCTTAAGCATATATGTTTATTGCTTGGTGTCTGTCCCATTCGACATCTATATGTGCGTAGCTTGGGACTTGTTATGGATCTTATACGTGTATGACTTGATTCTTGATGCCTGTTCTACAAATGTAGTTTGGGGTTTAAAGAAAAACCCAGTCGACATAACACCCTCTTGACTTGAGACTAATCAAGAGTTAATTGACATCTCAACGTGTAGCTTGGTGCGAAACATTGGGATTTATTGATGATCCCAGTCGACATCATCAAGTCTGTGATTTGGGGATTATTATACTTAGTACACTTGCATATCTCGAGACATGAATGATGAATTCAGCCGACATCCTCTAGTGAAAAGCTTGGGAGTTGCAAAGAACCAAACACATAACTTGAAACTTGATGAACATCTCAGTCGACATATACACGCATATAGCTTGGAACTTGTTGAACCCATTCAACAATATACTCTTGTCCTGACCTTCATCTCGTTCAGTCGGCTGGGAACATCTCCCATGACTCATGTAGAGTCAAGTTGAAGACCTGGCCTTCATCTGGTCCAGAAGACATTATAAATTCCCCTGGTCCATGGACCCGTAGCATGGGGATTATCCTGACCTCATCAGGTTCAGTCGACTGGGAACATTCCCCATTGACTCACATAGAGTCAAATTCAAGACCTGGCCTTCAGCTGGTCCAGACGACATGAGTAATTCCCCTGGTCCATGGACCCGTAGCATGGGGATTATCCTGACCTTCACCAGGTTCAGTCGACTGGGAACATTCCCCATTGGCTCACATAGAGTCAAATTCAAGACCTGGCCTTCAGCTGGTCCAGGCGACATGAGTAAATCCCCTGGTCCATGGACCCGTAGCATGGGGATTATCCTGACCTTCATCTGGTTCAGTCGACTGAGAACATCCCCATGACTCATGTAGAGTCAAGTTGAAGACCTGACCTTCATCTGGTCCAGAAGACATTATAAATTCCCCTGGTCCATGGACCCGTAGCATGGGGATTATCCTGACCTTCATCAGGTTCAGTCGACTGGGAACATTCCCTATTGACTCACATAGAGTCAAGTTCAAGACCTGGCCTTCAGCTGGTCCAGGCGACATGAGTAATTCCCCTGGTCCATGGACCCGTAGCATGGGAATTATCTTGACCTTCATCAGGTTCAGTCGACTGGGAACATTCCCCATTGACTCACATAGAGTCAAGTTCAAGACCTGGCCTTCAGCTGGTCCAGGCGACATGAGTAATTCCCCTGGTCCATGGACCTGTAGCATGGGGATTATCCTAACCTTCATCAGGTTCAGTCGACTGGGAACTTTCCCCATTGGCTCACATAGAGTCAAATTCAAGACCTGGCCTTCAGCTGGTCCAGGCGACATGAGTAAATCCCCTGGTCCATGGACCCGTAGCATGGGGATTATCCTGACCTTCATCAGGTTCAGTCGACTGGGAACATTCCCCATTGACTCACATAGAGTCAAGTTCAAGACCTGGCCTTCAGCTGGTCCAGGCGACATGAGTAATTCCCCTGGTCCATGGACCCGTAGCATGGGGATTATCCTGACCTTCACCAGGTTCAGTCGACTGGGAACGTTCCTCATTTTTTCAGGTGGAATTAGACAGAATCCTGATCTTCAACTGGTTCAGTAAATCATTCTACGTATCTTGTAAAGATTAAGTCTTAACTTATGATTACTCCAAACGATTCAGAAAAAATTTACATAAAAGCAAATCCCAGATGATACATTCGATTTATTACTCTCAAAGTCAAAAACTTTTTGACTTAAAGAGCAGGGAACAAACTGTACGTGCCAAATTGGACCCGAGGGTAAAATTGGCTTTTCACGTCAAAATTCAATACCGAAAGCCCACAAATATTGGCCCTTAAAAACCATATTGGAAAACCCATCCCAAAAGACTTTATTCCACCGGTACATAACACTATAAATGAAAAGCCAAATAAGTAGACAGCATAAGACATGGTTGTTACTAACTATTTTTACTTTTTCTAAACACAAATACGTACAACGCCGAAAGTTGGATCCAAGACACGTTGTGGGTTCCATAGCCAGATATATCAGCACATTGTAGACCCATTGCCAGCTTTTATCACAGCTACAAAATAATCTCTTTTCAGATCTATAAAAGGGAAGATAAATCAGGGTTCAAAGGCAGGCTTGACATCATTCTTACAAACTTCTATTCTCTGACACAAGTTCTGAGAATTTCTTTCCTTTGTCACCGCCCTCACGGCTATCAAAAGAAAGTAAGGTAATAATAAGCCTTATTTCCGCATATTACATAATGGCAGCTCATTTCACTATACTGACTTGAGAGTCGAAGTGTACCCGGCACCCACCATACCGGTGGTAGTCTACTCCCGTTCACTCTATCTTTGTTTTGCAGGATCGTTAATGCCCCCAACCTACAAATTCTGATTGTGGACCTCGGGCGAAATCCAGCATCCACAACGTATAATCCCTCCGTCACAGGTATCCGGCTTATTCTAGAGATATAGATAGAAATGTCAAATCTCTATAGGTATAATCTCGTCGACGTATATATTAGCAATCTCTAAATAACATTCAGAACTCACTTCCGAAGTATACTATGGCCATAGATTTATTAGATTGCTAATCACATTTGGACTATCTATGCTCTGTACACAAAACTGACGGATCCTATCTTGATTTACACAGGATATCCTGAGGATCGGTCCACACCCAACGAACAGGTGAAGGTCTGATTTAAATAGATCGGTGACGTGACAGCCATCTAAGTGTGGAGGATGTCTCAAACATCTACAGTGGTATCTCAAGTCGAAAAACCCCTATGCTACTCAACCATAGAAGATTCTTATTGACGTTTGTGTACCATCCATTAGGAATATTCGGTGAGTCGTTCAGTGTTTATCCACTATAAACACCTACATGTCTATACTAGTCTCCCAAGACTTATGGTTCATTGGGATAAACCATCGGACCAAGTCTCGATATACGATATATACTGGTCTCAACGGATTTAACTAACCGACCTATGTTAGTAAATCTTGAACATGAACTTTCTTTGATAATATATTTCTAGCAGTGACACTTCCCAATGTCAATTACAAACTACTTTGTAACTACACACTACATTATATATTATCGGGTCTTTTTCTAATATATACATATCACTAAATCAGATTGAGTTTCAATCTAATAATAATTAGATCGAATATGTATATAAAATCAAGAGGTGCAACCACTAAGAAAGTAATATTATGGAAAAAAAAAGATTTTCATATTCATGAATCGGACGTAAATACGGTCTGTATTGACGCTCTGAGCACCAACCCCAACAACATCATCATCATATGTCTGTCATATAAAAAAATGGAATCACATAAAACTAAATTATATATGAATGTAGATCTGAAGTGATGGATCCTATAACTAGTGACTACGGCATATCTCGTGTCCCCGGATAAAGTCTCCAAAATTTGCATGTGGCTCACCAAAAGATGGATCCTGTAAAAGGACTGGAGAGTGAGAGGTGAGTCATGTGGAACTAAGTGAGTGGAACTACAAAATCAAAGAAGACTATGTCAGCATGATTGAGTAAATCTTCTTAAATCTAGATCACTTTTGAAATCCTTTGTTTGAAAACTAATTATTTTCTTTCAAACTTTAGAAAAATGTCTCTGAAATATCTTTTGATTAAAATCTCTGGAACTGTAGAAAAACCTGACGCATGGGGACGTTACGTATCACCATCCCCCCATACGCCTAAATATTGGTCTTAGGGCGTTACGTATTAGTCGTCCCTCTAGCCTTGAACTAGGAACTAGAGGCATCATTCATCTATAGTCATGAACTACGTGTGCACACATTCTATGTCCGTCAATTCCATAAGTTACATATTGAGGTGGCTTTTTCCCCCATGCCTCTAAAAATCAATAAATTCATCCTTTAAAATCCTAAAGTTTTCTTAAAACTTTCTGATGTACGAAATAACTAAGTTCAATTTGGCTAACGCCCTAAAACATTTTAAATAAATCTTGGGTCCAAAAATAAAAAATAAATATCAACTTGGAAAGAAAAGTCCACTCACATATTTTTGAAGTTCGGTTAACTATGTTTCACATCGTTGAAGGAGATCGTGACTCCTGTCGAATATCTATATTGGGTAAAGTTATTTTGAATATAAGTCGTATCTTATGATTAGAAATTAAGTTAGGCTTCTTACTTCAATTAAAATATCATCTCTATATGCCGTGCATGGGTATCTCTATGTTGGACAATTATGACCCATAACGTCACTATTTGTACAGATCATGGTGTTGTTGTACAAATTAACTATGTGACAAAGGAGATTGCACTCTTATCATTTGTGATTAGATCAACTAGATGTATAAATGATGAGAGGTCCCTATGATTTGTTCCTGGACGGAGAATGATATGAGACAATATCAGTCCACGAAGGATAAATCATTAAATATCCCTAATCAGAGGATTATCGAGATTGGACATCGATAAATACATAAAAGACTAGTATTACATTTGTGCACGTTGTGAGGGCAAAACTACATAGTTCTCATATATTTGGGTATATGATACTCATGCAAGTGTAATAGGAGGTCGTGTTTCACCGATGGTATGGGAAACAGCTTCGCTTTGGATAGACTCCCTCAGAATTCCATTGGTAGTATGACTATGTGTCTATGGAAGTCCGAAATCAGGGTAGGTGTATTTGGTCTTAACCTGAGACTTGCACCGCAAATACTTGCGATAATCAATATACTTTGGTTGAGGTCATCCAGGGCTTTAACAGGCTCTGTGTACGCCAATACTTGGTATATTCAGAATCGTAGTGTGTTGGGTGTGATGTCAAGATGGAAGTGTCACTCCAGTCATATGGAGATGATGGTCACGTAGGATACGGGACTGGTTCTCTTAAATACTGCAGCTATCGGGATAAAATGACAACGTCAGGTTTATCCGATTATAGAGACTAGTCACCAGACATCCGACATGTGCTTCGTACGGGGCATACACAATTCCAGTCCCAGGCCTAACACGTGATCATCTGATACTGGATAGAAATACCCAATACTACGTATACTACGCCTGATACAGATCCTTATTCCTGTAAGGATATTTCCGGAGAATTGGGTAGGCATGGCGCTTTGCTAGAGGCCAACCCTGTCTTGTAAATCGATATAAACGTAGTACTTGGTACTTACGTGTTCGGATAGTCCGACACAGAATTTACTACCAACATATCCGGGGATCTTATGGGTCGCTTCCCAAAGATTCACCGATGACGTATAACTCGCACTTTAAATTAATCTGGGATTAATTAGAATAGAGAGAAAATTAATCTGGGATTAAATGTGGAGATATTTTATCTGGGATAAAATATCATTTAATGAGAGATAACGATTAATTTGGAATTAATCGATAAATTAAAATATTTGATATATTAAACGAAATTGGATTTCGACGCAGAATTAAAATTAGATTTTAATTCGGGCGAACGAATTAATTTAGAATTAATTCGTTAGCAATGTGAATAGTGACATCGCTAGGCGTAATCATTTAATTACGACGCAACGGAAAATTCGTTAATTTGGAATTAGCAAACTCAAGCGCGAGATTATTTGCGAGCGCATTCACATGTTGAATTCGAGTGCGGCACGCAAGTCAAATCAAACGTCAAATCGCTAGTCGCATCTAGCGTCACATCAAGCGTCAAATCATGTCACTTTGAGTGATGTGACACTTGATTGATTGATTGATTGCAAGTGATGGAAGTGGTTGGTTTGTCAAAGAGTGTTAAACACTCAAGTTTACTTTTGTCATTTGGAATGACAATTTTATCCATTTGACTTTTGAATTTGGTATATGTTTTTTTGAAATACATAACCAAACAATTAATCACACAACACATGATCTCTCCTTCTCTCTTTCTCTCTACTCTTCACGCCCAAGGGGCTCCAAAAGCTTACTGGTTTTCAACAAAAACCGTGAGCAGTGAGGGAAGCAAAGAGTGTGATTTTGTGGCAAAATCACAAGTGCTAGCACATTTACGAGACATGCAAAGGTGATAGGGAAGTCCACCCATGAGCCGGGAACCATTCGACCAAGCTTGGAGCTTGTTCGAGGAGCTCAAAAACAGACCATTGAGGAAGCCAAAACCAGTGAGTTGGAGCAGTCCACTACCGAGCAAAATTTCAGTTTTGTTCATCTATGCGTCGCTCAACCGATCGATGTGAGTATTCCGCAACTTCTTCGATATGTATTCGCACTTGATTCATGCTTATTAATGATCTTGGGACCTTAATAGAAACCAACAATGGCATCTATAGCAAGGTTTAATCATGAAAAAGTTTAGGGCTTAAAATTTGGGTAATTTGTATTTGAGCATGATTTGAATAAATTGGATGTTTGAGTATGCTTAATACATGTTGAATTGAATATTGATTGGATCAATTTCATGAATTTGTGTTTGGAACAATTTTCCCCAAAAATGGATGGCTTGGCCGAATGGTTGATGAACCATTATGTCTTGGAATTTTGATTTTTGATTCATTAGATGTGTTGGAAATCATTAGGGAATGTTTATTTAATGTTGAATTTGATTCAATTGGATTGGATTTGTAATTTGGCATGATGAACCCTAATTGCCGAGAGTTATAGCCATAAAATGTCTTGGTGATTTTTTGATTTTTGATCATTGGATGACTTGAATCAATTGGCAATGATGATTTAATGTCGATTGTGAGTTTAATTGGATTGAAACTGAATCGGACAAAATTATCCCTATATTGCCGAGAGTTTGAGCATGATAAATGGGTTTGATTTTAATCAAAATGTGTTGGACATGTGATGATGAAAATGAGCATGATTAATTATGTTAATTGATGTTTTAGAAATGTTAATTTTGGAGATTAATCATTTAATACATTTTGGTTAATTAAATGTGAAATTGGATTTTTATGTTTAATTAAATTGGGCCTTAAAATTGGATTTGGCTTTGAGTTGTAATTGGGCTAATTGGGCTTTGTTGTACAAAGTGGGGTTTAGGCTAAATTGGTTGGATCCAATTGGGCCCAAAACCACCTCCATAGAGCCCAAATGTGACTAAATGGACCTTTAAAGTTTAATTGGGCCTAATGGGCCTAAATTGATTTATGGGCTTATGGGGTAATTCCGGATTGGATTTTGGTTATTCGGTTTGACCCGAGTTGACCAAAAGTCCACGCCTTAAAGAAATTAATTAAAAGCCCATTGGACTTTAATTAAATTAATATTGGATATTAATCGGGCTTTGAGACCCGTAACGATTAAATTTGGAATTTAAATCGTAAAGTTTATTAATAAAGTGTAATATTTAATTTGGAATTAAATAATGAATTAGGATTAAATACATATTAATTGGATTTAATTATGTAGTTTAATTTAATTCGAGAATTCGTACTTTGAGTACTTATTCACAAAATGAGTTTGACTCGAACAAAATCAAATCGTTGTTTGAACATTGGATGATCACTAATTATCAGATTAATTAATTTGATTAGATTGATTGATAACATGCTTGTGTGAATACATGGTTGCGATGCATGAATAATGTATATCAGATGGATATTAGATGGGTGGGACAATTTTAGAAATTATTGTAATAAATTTGATTTATTAATTGGATCTGCGTGTCCAGCCTTATTACCTCTCTATTCTTTGTATTCTCTTCTCACCTATTCCCCTCAATGTAAATGAGGTTTCTTTAGATGTATAGTGTAACGGGTAGAAGTAATACATATGCTAGCTGGAGAGAGAAAGGGATAGATTTGATCTAGGATCAATGTGTAAATTATCCATCCGCATATCATTATTATTTATTTATACGCGCTTTATTATGTATTTAGAATGCATGTTTAATGGTGTATGATGATGAGACCTTAACAAAGATAATAAATTGGTTGCCAATTTGCACGCGAAAAACCCTCGCATAATATTAAGCATTTTTCCTTCCATTGAGTGATTCTTACTCAAGATCTAAGACGACATTGGTTTGTTGGCCAAAGTCAAGGCCTTTGTCTGTCGAGGATGTGTTTGAATCACGAAGGCTTTGTTACATATCAGTGTCTTGTCCAAGTTGTGGTTTGTTGGCCAAAGTCAAGACCACTTCTTGTCCATCGACATTGATTACGAAGCTTTCCATGGGTGGCTGGGATCACTAAGTTTGTTGTGCCAAAGCCAAGGCTTAGTTGGTTCAGAGGAAAAAGGTTAGGTAATACATTGGATGTATTGGCATATATAAGATATATGTTTCGGACTTGGATGTCCCCCTACCGGATCTAGGAATTGGATTGGATCCAATCGATCTTAGAGATCTACCTAGTTAATTATCATACAATTTGTTGGCCAAAGTCAAGATTGTGTGATATTTAATGGGATCCTAGCCCACTAGGAAACGCGGTTTCCCGAGTACTCGACAGAGGATTAGAGGCTCGCCGAAAAATAGTGGGAGGCAAGAATTGAATTTGCAATACTCGATCAATTACTCGCCATACGCGCTCGAAAAATATCAATTCGTCAAAAAATTAAATTTTAGTTGGACTAATATTTAAATGTTGTTTTAATAAATAGTTGGACTATATTCAAACTATTCATTTATAGTTGATTTTATAATTGGATTATAGTAATCAATATAATTGATTTTAATCTATTAAATTATAGTTGATTAAATAGTTGGACTATTGTAATCATTATAATAAATAGTACCTAAATCATTGATTAAATAGTTGGACTATTAGAATCAAGATAAAATTGAAAGATTGACATTTAAAACATAATCATAGGGAAAATGTATTTAAATGGTTTAATTTTCAGATTGGGAATTAAATTTCAAGATGGTCCTGGAAATATAAAAAGTTACTTTATTTGATAAAATAACATATTATGCCTAAGCTCAGAGTTAAGAAAATAGTAGAGCATAATCTTTGGAAAATTTATGTGATGATAACTTTAGTGATTAATCCATTATACTTACCTCAGTAGACTCATTAATTTCTTAATCAGAACTAAGGATTAGATCTTTAAAGTATGATACAGAATTTGAAGGATCTTCATAAATCTATACTTAGATTTTAGAAGTACTAATATTGCAATAGTAAACTCTTGGAGAGTTAATGATTGTTCTCAATGAGATAAAGTCAAAGTTTGCAATTAGGCAAGTAACGCAAGTCGCACCTTACTTCGATATTCTAGAAGGCCAAGGCTTGGCCAAAGGCTTCTGGAGTGTTGAAACTGGCAAAGGCAAAATCATTATAATCTTCTGGGAAGATAAAGGACATATCCCAAAATGTCTGCCTAAATTGTGGCAAACGGGATCGCGGAAGCGTAATTGCCGTTTGAACAAAGCAGACATGAAGGAATTGAAGAACGAACAAGGCTCCGACTTCAAATATGTTTGTCATAATTATGTTCACTACTAGTATTGAAATAGGATTTTAAATACTTAGTGTGGTACATAAATATATTGATGTTCATAATCTGTTTTGAACAGGATACTGACTTCAATTGAGATAAATCAGCGGATTGGAAACGGGACAAAAGTCGCTGTTTTAACCATAGTTACATAAGTTTAGGAACTACCATCGGGTATGTACCTAAATTGGGAAACTGTTATAATGTAACTAGTTTGACTAGATACATTATCTTTATATCAGTGTTTAACCCGCTGCGGGTGAACCTTTATATTCTAGAACACTAAAGTGTTTTATTATATAAAGATGATATTGAGATAAACACATTAGATGTGAATAACAGTATTTATATTTTGAATATAAATAATATCTCAAACATATAACATGACAACCAAACAGCTCAAACTGATTTGATCAGATGAAACTTATTTGTGGCATTGTCGTCTGGGACACAATTAAACAAGACTCGTATATCCACACTTTCGAAGAGTGGGTACTCGGACTAATTTGATTCTATTCAAATAAAGTCTATGAATCTAGTTTATTGGGCATGTGCCTAAAACACCTTTACTTGGTAAAAGTGTAAATGCAACCGATCTGATAGCCCTAGTTCATAGTGAAGCAAGTGGGCCCATGTCTAGCTAGGCTAGATGTGGATATGAATATTTCGTGACCTTTACGGATATGGCATCGCGTTATGGTTATATGTTTCTTTTGAAACACAAATCGGAAACTTTTAAAGTTTCGACACGAAATAGACAAACAGATCGGCTAAAGTATTAAACTGTCATGGATGGCAACATACCAACGGAAAGGTATCGTTATCAACATTATGTTGATTACAATTTAACCTTTTACCTGTTGCCACGGTAAATCCATTTGGATAATGCTTGCTAACGCTGCATGTTTCATTAATGAAATATGTCAGCTGAACGGGAAAATCGCTTTCCTGAAAGGGAAACCTTTTGGATGATGTTTACAACATCCTGTCGGTTTTGTCGTACTAAAACTAGCGAACAAGGTTTGAGGGTTATTCGATCCATGTTTGGATTTATGCAAGCATAGGTTCTTGGAATTGTCGTTTTGATGTAATCATAATGGTTTATGATTTAATTCAAAACGAAATGATTCTTGTTTATATAAGGAGGTTAGTAGGAGCGCACTGACAGTGGCTGTCCTAAATAAATAATGATAATATGTCATTTCTTGGAAATGATATTCCCATTATAACTATCGGTGAAAGCTTGGCTTTCGAGAAAACTCTCCGAGAAACTGTACATTGAAAAATGTACGCGACCTGGTGTTAATGAGCATATGGATTCACAAAAGGCCAATCCAAGTGATAGTCACTAGATTGATGTTAAGAACATCCGTTAGTATCTTAGAGAACTAAGGATGTTGTCTTAGTCTATGGAGATGGAGAACTTGAAGTGACTAGGATCACTATAGCAAGTTTCATAACCGATAAAACGACTATAAGTCTCAAACGGTACTACTAAGTTTGAATAACGATACAGTAAGCTGGAAATCTTCCAAGCAAGATAATGTTACTGAATAAACAACAAATGCGGGTTAATTACTGCAGCTGAGGCGGAAATAGAAGCCATTTGGGTCGATAACCAATCTAATTAGATTAGATATAATTCTGTTAGCAGCTAAGCTAGGCTTGAGAACATGCTAAAGAATTAATGGTCTCATCAACGATCTAGATACATACTTCGATATTCATCTGATTCGATCGGATCATTCATCGTGGTGATGTGATGATCGAATAAATCGCATCAGATGATAGTCATGCAAATCCGCTGACGAAAGCTTTTCTCAGCAGTTTGAGCCAACCGTACATAGTTCGGGTGTTAAGCACTCGAGTGACTGGCTATAGGCCAAGTGGGAGATCGTTGGACAATTATGACCCATAGCGTCACTATTTGTACAGATCATGGTGTTGTTGTACAAATTAACTATGTGACAAAAGAGATTGCACTATTATCATTTGTGATTAGATCACCTAGATGTATAAATGATGAGAGGTCCCTATGATTTATTCCTGGATGGAGAATGATATGAGACAGTATCAGTCCACGAAGGATAAATCATTAAATATCCCTAGTCAGAGTATTATCGAGATTGGACATCGATAAATACATAAAAGTCTTGTATTACACTTGTGCGCGTTGTGAGGGCACAACGGCATAGTTCTCATATATTTGGGTATAGGATACTCATGCAAGTGTAATAGGAGGTTGTGTTTCACCGATGGTACGGGAAATAGCTTCGCTCTGGATAGACCCCCTCATAATTCCATCGGTAGTATGACTATGTGTCTATGGAAGTCCGAAATCAGGGTAGGTGTATTGGTCTTAACCTGAGACTTGCACCGCTAATACTTGCGACAATCAAAATACTTTGGTTGAGGTCGTCCAGGGCTTTAACAGGTTCTGTGTACGCCAATACTGGGTATATTTGGAATCGTAGTGTGTTGGGTGTGATGTCAAGACGGAAGTGTCACTCCAGTCATATGGAGATGATGGTCACGTAGGATACGGGACTGGTTCTCTTAAATGCTGCAGCTATCGGGATTAAATGACAAGGTCAGGTTTATCCGATTATAGAGACTAGTCACCAGACATATGACATGTGCTTCATACGGGGCAGACACAATTCCAGCCCCAGGCCTAGCACGTGATCATCCGATACTGGATAGAAATACGCAATACTACGTATCCTACGCCTAATACAGATCCTTTATTCCTGTAAGGATATTTCCGGAGAATTGGGTAGGCATGGCGCTTTGCTAGAGGCCAACCTTGTCTTGTAAATCGGTATAAACGTAGTACTTGGTACTTACGTGTTCGGATAGTCCGACGACTGAATTTACTACCAACATATCCGTGGATCTCATGGGTCGCTTCCCAAAGATTCACCGATGACGTATAACTCGCACTCTAAATTAATCTGGGATTAATTAGAAGAGAGAGAAAATTAATCTGGGATTAATTGCGGAGATATTTTATCTGGGATAAAATATCATTGAATGAGAGATAACGATTAATTGGAATTAATCGATAATTTAATATATTTGATATATTAAACGAAATTGGATTTCGACGCGGAATTAAAATTATATTTTAATTCGGGCGAACGAATTAATTTAGAATTTATTCGTTAGCGACGTGAATAGTGACTTCGCTAGGCGTAATCATTTAATTACGACGCAACAGAAAATTCGTTAATTTGGAATTAGCGAACCCGAGCCCGATATTATTTACGAGCGCATTCGTATTTCGAATTCGAGTGCGGCACGCAAGTTAAATCAAGCGTCAAATCGCTAGTCGCATCTAGCGTCACATCAAGCGTCAAATCATGTCACTTGAATTTTTCTAGTATCAATATACAACCGGCATGGATAAAATCCCATAACCTACACCCTCACAGCTTTGCCACGATCTTGGATGCAGTTATAGAAAGATACCCATAAATCGTACTGACAATACAGACCAATAAACATGTATCCAATACACGTCACTTTACAACCTTATTTGTAAGCGGGGATTTTCCTCAGGAAGCTATACTCTACATCAAATGCAGAATTTTAATCTAAATCATTTTCTAAACAATTCAATTCTACCTACAGAAAACATAACTCAATTTAACCATTAATTTCAGTTACATATCTGTTAGCGTAGAACCGAAAAGTCAAGAATATTTATAGATTATATGCTTGTGTGAACATTAAAATTGGATTAAATATCAAATATCAAGCATGAATAATGTAATGGATGAAGCATCAGACCTGCTCTGATACCATTTTTGTTGGGGTTTTGGGCGAAGGGCGCAGCGGAAGCGCGGTTTGGGCGAAATCGTAATTAAAACTTTTTCAAATTACCGAATAAATTATTCAATATCTAATATGAATAATTTATTCATATTTCACCTAAACGTATTTATTCGATATTTAACAATGACATAAATAGCAAAGAAACGTCGCGAAACTTTTTACGGAAAATGTTTTTCCGTAAAATGACGCAAAATGCGTTTTTGACCGAACCAACCACCCAACACTTATAGGATTGCCCAGGTCAGCCCCAATAGTGTTAGGGCAGTTCATGGCTGCCCAAACAGTGACAAATTCACTATTTCGATAGTCGTCACCCGGTTGGCTCAAAAGTCACCTGGTAACGTCATTTTTCACCTTTTTCTCTTATTTCAACTCCGAAACACTTTTCGGTGATTGTTCCAACTCCCAAAACACATCCAATAAATTCATATGACATCAAATTCATCATAAAAAATTCTATTTTTTCCATAACTGATCCAGAAACTGAAATTACCAAATTTCATGCTTTAAATCCAATTTTTCAAGATTAATCAAATTAATTAAAACACCAATAAAAGTCACCACACATGACCCACCCAAGAACAATTCTAGGCATTACAAGAGTGGTCATACCACTCTAGAATGGAAACATGTCATCAAATGACTCAATTGGACACTAATTACACTAATTCCATCCAAAACTACTTCACACATGCATCAACACTTCCAATTCATCATCCTCAACCAAAAGCCCAATTTTTCAGAATTAAAGGAACCCTATAACCATTCTAGATCATCAAAAGAAACTAAATTTCCAAGCTTAGGGTAAAGTAGATTATCTTTAATCTCTTGTTTCCTAAGCCTTTTTTCTTGATTTTCCTTCATTTCTTCTTGTATTCTTCAAACAAAATTTTGAGACCCATTTTTTGGAAGCTCACGGCCATGGAGGAATCTTAGATGAAGAAGAAAAATTTTCCCCTTTTTAATTCCTCTTGACCGACTTTTAGGGGTATTTTGGGAATTTTGAAAATTTAATCAAATTAAAAAAATAAGACTTATATTAGCAAATAGAATTCACACACATAAATCTTTTTAAAATCATGCATGTGATCTAATAATAATTGGACAAATTTCATAACATTTATGAAAAAAGTTTATTAATTAATGATTTAAATATTTAACAATTAAATATCCAAATAATCAATTAATATAATTATTATTATATATGTATTTTTATTTTCAATAAATAACAAATACATATATTTATAGCATGTTTCAAAATCTCATTTGACGAATAATTAATGTGAATCTAATTGTATTATTTATCAAATACAAATGCACAATAATTACGATTGGCCAAAATCCCCTAATGCATTTGTTATCGTTTAACTGATTAAACGATTTGAATTAACTCACTTAATCCGATGAAATATTATGAATAATCTGTATTATTCATATCGTGTTGCCCACTTGCTCAACGAGTACACTTCATATTGTGTGACTCTCTAAGTTTAGGTTTATCCATCACGAAATCACATTTCGTGTCCATAATCCACCCACTCATGGATTATGACGACCATAGATAATCTCGCTAAACTATGCAAGCCGAGGTCATTGCATACATATAATCCATCCGTCACAGGCTATCCATATTATACCTGGGATACAGATGAGAATGTCAAATCCGTTCGGTATAATATAGTCGACTTTCAATTTACGATCTCTAAATAACACTCGGAACTGATTTCCAAAGTTATACCACGGCCATGGATTTACTAGATCATAAACACGTGTAGGATGCCTATGCCCTGTACACATGACTGACAGATCCTCTCTTGATACGAACATGATATCATGAGCATCAGTCCACACCCAACAAACAGGCGGAGGTCTGATCATGAATAGATTGGTGACGTGACTGCCATCAAAGTGTGGAGGATAACTCATATATCCACAGTGGTATCTTAAGTCGAAGGACCACTATGCTCGCTCAACTCGAGAAGATTCCTATTGATGTTGGTGTACCATCTATTAGGAATTCTTCATTGAGTCGTTCAGTGTTTATCAAATAAACACCTACATGTCTATACGAGTCTCCCGAGACTCATGGTTCATTGGGATAAACCATCGGACCAAGTCACGATATACGACATGTACTGGTCTCAGCGGATTTACGAACCGACCCGTGTTAGTAAATCTTGACCAGGAACTTATTAAGGATATACATCTAATAGTGTGCTTTCCAATGTCAATTTCAAACTACGTTGTAACTGCGCACTATATTGTAAATCCTAAGGTCTTTGGCTAATATACACGTATCACTAAACCAGATTTAGTTTCGATCTAATCATAATCAGATATCTAATCGTAATTAGATCGAATAAGTGTATAAAATACAATGGTGCTACCATTAAATTAGTAATATTATGGAAAATAGAATTGCTCGTATTCATGAATCATATATAAATACGATCCGGATTGGCTCTCCGAGCACCAACCTTAAAAATGAGTCATTCAAGCTAGCACTATCAATGAGTCATTCAAGGTGTTAGGAAACCAATCCTAGAGTTTGGAACACAAATGAAAGACTTGGAGCTCTTCTCAAACACAAAAAATCTTGAACTTCATACATCCATCAATCCAATCAATGTAAGTTTTTCCGCAACTTCTTTGATTATTCATACATCATTACATGTTAGAAAATCCTTGGCATGTCTAGGAACCCAACAATTGTATCATGAGCCTTTTCTAAGCATGAAATGACTTTAGGGTTTATATACTTTAATTTGGGGTTTTTACGTTTTGAGCATGATTTCTTCAAATTGATGGTTTGTATGAGCTTAGATGATGGTGAATTAGATTTATGCATCTTAAATTTGAGAAAAACTTATTGGATACATTTTCCCTAATTTCATATGTTTTGTCGAAGCTTGACCCTAATTTTATCATGGTGATTTTTTCGATTTTAGACCATTGGATGTGTTTAATGCAGGATGAGTATATGATTGTTGATTTAAATTTTTGAAATCAAAATTGGATAAATTGTGCCATATTGCCGTGAGTTAGAAGCATGAAATTGATTGATTTTGCTTCAATTTGTGTCAGACACAAGTTTATTAATTTAAGCATGATTAATTAGTTTAATTGATGTTTTGGAAACATTGGATTAATTATTAATTATGGTAATTACACTTTAATTAAAATAATTGTGATATTTGGAATATTGTAATTAATAAATTCGTCTTTAATTTTAAATTGGGCTAATATTGTTGTATTTGGGCTTAATGGGCTTGGTTGGGCCAAGCTTGGTTTAGGACAATTGGATTGGATCCAAATTGGGCCTAATGGGCCAAAATTAATTTTTGGAAAATAGGGTGATTGCTAAATTGGGCCTTGGTATTTGGGTTTGATCCATATTGGCCAAAGCCCCTGCCTTAAGAATTAATTAAAAGCCTATTGGACTTTAATTAAATTGACATTGGATGTTAATTGGGCCTTTGAGACCCATTAAGATTGGATTTAGAATTTAAGTCTAAAAGGCACACAATAAGTGTAATTATTTAATTTGTAATTAGATAAGAATTAGTATTGAATACAAATTAAATTGGATTTAAAATTGTAGTTCGATATAATTCAAGAATACGCACTTTGAGTACTTATTCTTAAACGAGTTGGACTCGCGCAAATCAAATCATTGTTTGAACATTGGAAGATCATTAATTCAAAGATTAATTAATTGGATTAGATTGATTGAATAACATGCTTTGTGTGACTACATGAATGTATTGTATGAATAATGTATATCAGATGGATATTAGAAGGGTGATAGCAATTTTGGAAATTGTTGTAAGAAATTTAGAATTTATTAAATTGGGCCTGCGTGTCAGCCATTTTATCTCTTGACTCTTTGTATTTCTCTTCTCAGCAATTCCCCTAAATGTTAATGAGATTTCTTTATTGTATTATGTAATTGGGTAGAAGTTAGAATAGTGCTAACCGGGGAGAGGAAAATGGAGATATTTTTCTAGGAGCAATTTGTTAAATATCCATCCGCATATCGTTATTATTTATTTCGCGCCTTATTATGCTTTTAGAATGCATGCTTAAGGGTGTATGATGAGACCTAATCAAAAATAATAAATTGGTTGCCAATTTACGCCAAAAACCCCCAAACAAATATTAAGCGAATTCCTTCTATTGAGTGGTTCTCTCTCAAGATCCAAGATTGGCATTGGTTTGTTGGCCAAAGTCAAGATCAATGTCCATCGCGGATGTGTTTGAACCACAAAGGCTTTGTTATATATCTCATGTCTTGGGCAGTTGTGACTTGTTGACCAAAGTCAATGTCACTTCTTGTTCATCAACATGGATTACGAAGCTTTCCCACTATCAATGGGTCTCGCTTAACTGGAATCATTAAGCCTGTTGAGCCAAAGCCAAGGCTTAGTTGATTCAGAGGAAAAGGTTAGGAAATATATTGGATATATTGACATATATATTGTATATATGTTTCAGACTTTGAGGTCCACCTACCGTATCTAGGAATTGGATGAGATCCAATTGATCTTAGAGATCTACCTAGTTAAATATCATACAGCTTGTTGGCCAAAGTCAAGGTTGTGTGTTATTTAACGAGATATCAGCCCACTAGGAAACTAGGTTTCTCGAGTACTCAACGGAGGGTTAGAGGCTCGCCGAAAAATAGTGGGAGGCCAGTATTGAATTTGCAATTTCGTTCAAATACTGCCAAATAAGCGCTTTCAAATTATTTTCGTCATTTATTATATTTTTATTAGTTGGACAATATTTTATTATTTTTTTGTAACAGTTGGACTGTACCCAAAATCGTTGATTGAATAGTTAGACTATTGCAATCAAAATGGATGGAAAGATCAACGTTAGGGACATTATCATGGGCGAAAATGTCTTTAATGGTGCGAACTTTCCTGACTGGGATATAAACCTCAGGATTGTCTTGGGGGCTGAGAAGATGTTCTATACAATAGAGAGACCTCTCGGGCCTAAGCTCGGAATTGAATAGCCGCTTGAGCTTGAGCTTTGGAAGACTCATAGCGATGACAACTCAACTGCTCAATCCGTCATGCTTGTTCAATCTGTCATGTTCTATACAATAGAGAAACCTCACATCAACTTACATCAATCCATCAGTCATGAATAGTGACTGGCATCAATCACTCAAAGTGAAAGAAATCTATCACTGGATTGACGGATGACGTGACGCTAGATGCAACTAGCGATTTGACGCTTGATTTGACTTGTGAACCGCATTCGAATTCGAAATGCGAATGCGCTCGTAAATAATCTCGGGCTTGGGTTTTCTAATTCCAAATTAACGAATTTTCCGTCGCGACGTAATTAAATGATTATGCCTAGTGAAATCACTATTCACATCGCTAACGAATTAATTCTAAATAATTGTTCGCCCGAATTAAAATCTAATTTTAATTCCGCGTCGAAATCCAATTTCGTTTAATATATCGAATATATTAATTTCTCGATTAATTCCAAATTAACCGTTATCTCTCTTTTAATGATATTTTTTCCCAGATAAAATATCTCCGCAATTAATCCCAGATTAATTTTCTCTATCATCTAATTATTCCCAGATTAATTTAGAGTGCGAGTCATACATCATCGGTGAATCTTTGGGAAGTGACCCATGAGATCCCCGGATATGTTGCCAGTAAATTCGGTCGTCGGACTATCCGAACACGTAAGTACCAAGTACTACGTTTTACCGATTTACAAGACAAGGTTGGCTTCTAGCAAAGCGCCATGCCTGCCCAATTCTCCGGAAATATCCTTACAGGAATAAAGGATCTATATAAGGCGTATTATATGTAGTATTGCGTATTTCTGTCAAGTATCGGATGATCACGTGCTAGGCCTGGGGCTGGAATTGTGTCTGCCCCGTACGAAGTACATGTAAGATGTTTGGTAACTAGTCTCTATAATTGGATAACTATGACCTAGTCATATTATCCCGATGACTACAATATTTAAGAGTACTAGTACCGTATCCTACGTGACCATCATCTCCATATGACTGGAGTGACACTTCCGTCTTGACATCACACCCAACACACTATGATTCTCAATATACCCAGCATTGGCATACACAGAACCTGTTAAAGCCCTGGACGACCGCAACCAAATTATATTGATTGTCACAAGTATTAGCGGTGCAAGTCTCAGGTTAAGACCAAATACACCTACCCTGATTTCGGACTTACATAGACACATAGTTATACTACCAACGGAATTTCGAGGGGGTCTATCCAGAGCGAAGCTGTTTCCCGTACCATCGGTAAACCACAACCTTCTACTACACTTGCATGAGTATCCTATACCCAAATATATGAGAATTATGTCGTTGTGCCCTCACAACGCGCACAAGTGTAATACTAGTCTTTTACCTATTTATCGATGTCCAATCTCGATAATACTCTGACTAGGGATATTTAATGATTTATCCTTCGTGGACTGATACTGTCTCATATCATTCTCCATCCAGGAACAAATCATAGGGACCTCCTATCATTTATACATCTAGTTGATCTAATCACAAATGATAAGAGTGCAATCTCATTTGTCGCATAGTTAATTTGTACAACAACACCATGATCTGTACAAATAGTGACGCTATGGGTCATAATTGTCCAACAATCTCCCACTTGGCCTATAGTCAGTCACTTGAGTGTCTTACACCCGAACTATATACGGTTGGCTCAAACTACTAAGAAAATGCTTTCGTCAGCGGATTTGCATGATTATCGTCTGATACGATTTATACGATCATCACATCACCACGATGTATGATCCGAACGGATCAGATGAATATCAAAGTATTTATCTGGATCGTTGATGAGACCATTAATTCTTTAGCCTGTGCTCAAGCCTAGTCCAGCTGCTAACAGAATTATATCTAATCTAATTAGATTATGTATCGACCCATAAGGCTTCTATTGCTGCCTCCGCTGCAGCAATAACCCGCATTTGTTGTTTATTTGGTAACAGTATCTTGCTTGGAAGATTTCCAGCTCACTGTTCCGTTATTCAAACTGTATAGTATCATTTGCGATTTATAGTCGTCTTTACCAGTTTAGGAAACTTGCAGTAGTTATCCCAGTCACTTCAAGTTCTCATTCTCTATAGACTAAGACAACATCTTTAGTTCTCTAAGATACTAACAGATGTTCTTAACATCAATCCAGTGACTATCACTTGATTGGCATGTTTGTGAATCCATATGCTCAAAGCGTATGAGACACCAGTCGTGTATATTTTTCAATGTATGGTTTCTCAGAGAGTTTTTATTGAATGCTAAGCTTCGCGGGATAGTTTTTTTTATGGGAATATCATTTCCAAGAAATGACCTATTATCATTATTATAAGGACATCCACTGTCAGTGCGCTCCCACTAACCCTCTTAATACACAAGAATCGTTTTGGTTTTGAATTAAATCATACTCCATTATGATTACATCAAAACGATAATTCCAATAACCTATGCTTGCTTCAATCCAAACATGGATCGAACAACCTGCAAACCTTGTTTGCTAGCTTTAGTACGACAAAACCCACAGGATGTTGTAAACATCCTCCAAAAGGTTTCCTTTTTCAGGAAAGCGATTTTCCCGTTCAGCTGACATATTTCATACATGAAACATGCAGCTTTAGCAAGCATTATCCAAATGGATTTACCGTGGCAACAGGTAAAAGGTTGAATCGAAATCAACACAATGTTGATAACGATACCTTTCCGCTACAAGCCTAGCTTAGTACGTTGGTATGTTGCCTTCCATGTACGTCTTCCTTGAAGACTTATAAAGTACCAATAGGCACAATGCCTTGCGGTACATCAACTAGTATCCAAACTTGTTGATATACATGGAATCCAATTCGGATATTATGGCACTTTGCCATAATAGGGAGTCGATACCTTGTATCACTTCCTCATACGTAGTCAGTTGGTATTCCTCAAAAGATTGACATCTTTATGAGGTGAGATCAGAAAACCATACCCCAGGTTTTTTTCTAACTCTCTCCGATATACGCATACGTGATTCTTGTGTATACGAAGATTAATGGTATAGTTTCATCCTTGATAAACTATCTGTGTTCCATTAGGAATCGGTGCCTTTGAATAGTATTACTACGATTTTCATCGAGTTTTACTATCCTCCCACTTACCACTGGATGTCGGTATTCCTCTTAGGAAAACCACATGGTGAGCAACAATCTAATTGTTCTCAAGTGAGTTGTATAAGTACAATACTTTGGTATCCCTAGGATTACCGACAATTGGCACTTATCCAATTTGGGTTCTAGTTTGGTATCATCCAAACGTATGCTTAGCATTCCCAAATTATCAGGAATGAGAAACCCGGTTTCTTTCCCGTTCATATCTATGAAATCTTGTCAAACAGATTTTTTATACGGAACCTTATTCAAAATAAGTTCTGCACTGTTAATGCTTATCCGTTGAAGGAAATGGTAGCTCAGAGCGACTCATGATTAACCTTATCATGTCCAACAAAATTCGATTACTCAGTTCGGACACACAGTCACAATGACGTGTTCCGGGAGGAGTCCTCATTTGAAAGAATACTACACTCTTACAAGTATATAAGAAACTTATAGCTTAAGTATTTTCCATTACGGTCTTACCGTGACGGTTTAATACTTCAGCCGATCTGTTTGTCTATTTCATGTCGAAACTGTAAAAGTTTTCGATTTGTGTTCTTCAAAAGAAACACATAACCATAACGCGATGCCACATCCGTAAGGTCACGAAATATTATATCCACATCTAGCCTAGCTAGACATGGGCCCACTTGCTTCACTATGAACTATGGCTAACAGATCTGTGGCATTTGCACTTTAACCAAGTAAATAGTGTTTTAGGCACTTTGCCCAATAAACTAGATTTGTAGACTTTATTTGAATGGAATCAAATCAGTCCGAGTACCCACTCTTCAAAAGCGTGGATATACGATTCTTGTTTTAGTTGTGTCCCAGACAACAATGCCATATCAATTTTCTTCTGATCAAATCAGTTTGAGCTGTTTGTTTGTCATGTTATTATTTGAGATTTATTTATATTAAAAATATAAATTCTGTTATTCACACTTAATGTGTTTATCTCAATATCATCTTTATAATAAAACACTTTAGTGTTCTAGAATATAAAGGTTCACCCGCAACGGGTTAAACACTGATATAGAGATAATGTATCTAGTCAAACTAGTTACATTATAATAGTTTCTCAATTTAGGTACACACCCGAAGGTTGTTCCTAAGCTTAGGTATCTACGATTGAAACAGCAACTTTCGTCCCGTTTCCAATTCGCAGATTAATCTCAACTGAAGTCAGTATCATGTTCAAAACATATTCTGAACATCAACATATTTATGTACACACTAAGTATTTAAAATCCAATTTTAATACTAGTAGTAAACATAATCTTGATAAACAAATTTGAAGTCAGAGCCTTGCTCGTCTTCAATTCCTTCATGTCTGCTTTCTCTCCAATGGCAGTCACGCTTCCGCCTCTCCCGTTTGCCACAATTTAGGCAGACATTTTGGGATATGTCATTTTTTCTTCCCAGAAGACTATAATGATTTTGCCTTTGCCCCTTTTCCATATTCCAGAAGCCTTTGGCCTAACCTCGGGTTTCTAGAATACCGAAGTGAGGTGCGCCTTGCGCTACTTGCCTAATTGCAAACTTTGACTTTGTCTCATTGAGAATAGTCATTAACTCTCCAAGAGTTATTATTGCAATTTTAGTACTTCTAAGATCTAATTATAGATCTATGAAAATCCTTCAATTTCATTATCATACTTTAAGGATCTAATCCTTAGTTCTGATTCATAAATTAAGGAGTCTACTGACAAGTTTAATGGATTAAGAACTTAAGTTATCATTACATGATCTTCCAAAGATCATGCACTACTATTGCTTAACTCCGGGCTTAGGCCTAATATGTTATTTTATCAAATAAAGTAACTTATTATTTTCCAGGACCATCCTGAAGTTATTCCCAATTTGAAAATTAAACCATTTAAATACATTTTCCCTAGGATTATGTTTTAAATGTCAATCTTTCAATTATATCTTGATTTTAATAGTCCAACTACTTAATCAACGATTTAGGTACTATTTATTATAATGATTACAATAGTCCAACTATTTAATCAACTATAATTTAATAGATTAAAATCAATTATATGGATTACTATAATCCAATTATAAAATCAACTATAAATAAATAGTTTTAATATAGTTCAACTGTTTATTAAAACAACAATTTAAATATTATTCCAACTAACATTTAATATATATGACGAATGATATTTGTTTTGAGCGCGTATGGCATGTAATTAAATGAATATTGCAAATTCAATTCTTGCCTCCCACTATTTTTCGGCGAGCCTCTAACCATCTGTCGAGTACTTGGGAAACCGTGTTTCCTAGTGGACTAGGATCCCGTTAAATATCACAGAATCTTGACTTTGGCCAAAAAATTGTATGATAATTAACTAGGTATATCTCTAAGATCGATTGGATCCAATCCAATTCCTAGATCCGTTAGGGGGACATCCAAGTCCGAAACATATATCTTATATATGCCAATACATCCAATGTATTACCTAACCTTTTTCCTCTGAATCAACTAAGCCTTGGCTTTGGCACAACAAAACTTAGTGATCCCAGTTAAGCGCGACCCATTGACCATGGAAAGCTTCGTAATCAATGTCGATGGACAAGAAGTGGTTTTGACTTTGGCCACCAAACCATAACTTGGACAAGACACCAATATGGAACAAAGCTCTCTTGATTCAAACACATCCTCGATGGATAAAGGCCTTGACTTTGGCCAACAAGCCAATGCCAGTCTCGGATCTTGAGTGAGAATCACTCAATGGGAGGAAAAACGCTTAATATTTTGCGAGGGTTTTTCGAGTGCAAATTGGCAACCGATTTATTATCTTTGTTAAGGTCTCATCATCATACACCCTTAAACATGCATTCTAAACACATAATAAAGCGCGTATAAATAAAGTAATAATGATATGCGGATGGATACTTTACACATTGATCCTAGATCAAATCTCTCACGTTCTCTCTCCTGCTAGCACATGTATTTACTTCTACCCGTTACACTACACTTCTAAAGAAACCTCATTTACATTGAGAGGAATAGGTGAGAAGAGAATACAAAGAATAAGGAGGTAATAAGGCTGGACATGCAGGTCCAATTAATAAATCAAATTTATTACAACAATTTCTAAAATTGTCCCACCCATCTAATATCCATCCGATATACATTATTCATGCATCGCAACCATGTATTCACACAAGCATGTTATCAATCAATCTAATCAAATTAATTAATCTGATAATTAGTGATCATCCAATGTTCAAATAACGATTTGATTTTGCTCGAGTCAAACTCGTTTTGCGAATAAGTACTCAAAGTACATATTCTCGAATTAAATTAAACTACATCATTAAATCCAATTTAATATGCATTCAATTCTAATTCGCATATTTAATTCCAAATTAAACCTTGCACTTTAATAATAAACATTTTACGATTTAAATTCCAAATTTAATCGTCACGGGTCTTAAAGCCCGTTTAACGTCCAACGTCAATTTAATTAAAGTCTAATGGGCTTCTTACACTTTAATAATAAACCTTTTACGATTTAAATTCCAAATTTAATCGTCACGGGTCTCAAAGCCCGTTTAACGTCCAACGTCAATTTAATTAAAGTCTAATGGGCTTTTAATTATTTCTTAAGGCGTGGACTTTTGGTCAACTCGGGTCAAACCGAATAACCAAAATCCAATCCGGGAATTACCCCAAAAGCCCATGAATCAATTTTGGCCCATTAGGCCCAATTAAACTTTAAAGGTCCATTAGTCGCATTGGGCTTTATGGATGCGGTTTTGGGTCTAATTGGATCCAACCAATTTTGCCTAAACCCAACTTTGTACAACAAAGCCCAGAGAGTCGTAGTGACTATGGGAGGCCGAAATCGAGGTAGGTGTGTATAGTCTTAACCTGAGACTTGCATCGCTAATACTTGCGATAATCGGTAGACTTTGGTCTTGGTGGTACAGGGCTTTAACCGGTTCTGTGTACACCGCTTCTGGGTTTATCAGAGAGTCGTAGTGTATTGGGTGTGATGTCGAGACGGAAGTGTCACTTTAGTCATATTGGAGTTGATGTCACGCAGGATACGGTACTAGTGCTCTTGAGTGTTGCGCAACCAATCGGGATATTGTGACCAGGTCATGTATATCTGATTATAGAGACTATGTTACCAGACATCCGACATGTGCTTCGGACGGGGCAGACACTTATCCAGCCCCAGCCCTAGCACGTGATTATCCGATACTGGGCCGATATACACAATACTACGGTACCTACGCTTGATACAGATCTATATATTCCTGTAAGAATTTTCTGGAGAATTGGGTAGGCATGGCGTTTTGCTAGAGGCTAACCTTGTCTTGTAAGTCGATATAAACGTAGTACGAGGTACTTACGTGTTCGGACAGTCCGACGATCGTATTTACTGCCAACATATCCGGAGATCTCATGGGTCGGTTCCTGAAGATTCACCGATGACGTATTACTCGCACTTTGATTAATCTGGGATTAATTAGAAGAGAGAGATAGAATTAATCTGGGATTAATTCGATGAGAGAGATAATTAATCTGGGATTAATTACGGAGATATTTTATCTCAGATAAAATATCGTTAAAGAGAGAGAACGATTAATTTGGAATTAATCGATAAAATTAATATATTTGATATATTAATCGAAATTGGATTTCGACGCGGAATTAAAATTAGATTTTAATTCGGGCGAACGAATTAATTTAGAATTAATTCGTTAGCGACGTGAATAGTGAATTCGCTAGGCGTAATCACTTAATTACGACGCGACGGAAAATTCGTTAATTTGGAATTAGCGAACCCGAGCCCGAGAGTGATTGCGAGCGCATTCGCATTTCGAATTCGAGCGCGGCACGCGAGTCACATCAAGCGTCAAATCGCTAGTCGCGTCAATCGTCAAATCAATTGTCACTTTGAGTGATGTGACTTGACAATATGTCACTTTATTAAAGTGAATAGATGTGATGTGAAAAGTGATGTGATATGACTTAAAGTATAAAGTCTTGTGATGGAAAATGAAAAGGTTTGGAATATATATAAATATATGTTTTATTTATTTTGGGAAAATAAATGAATAATATATATTACTTTTTCTTTTCCCTTTTACTATTCATTCGGTCCTCTCTCTCCAAACGCACTCTCATTTTCCCTCTTCTTCTTCCCTTCTTCTTCTCGGCTCACTGCCGAATTCTTCATCAAATTTGTTCTGGTTTGACCGAGCATTTGAGAAGCAAAAGAAGAATACAAGTGCTAGCACACACCTTGAGTGATACATAGGTGATAGGGAAGTGATTCCGTGAGCATGGAAGCTTGAAGCTTTGAGCTTCAATGGAGCTCATCAATGGCCGAACATGGAGGAAGCCGAACCAGTCCAAACCGAGCAGCCCACTGCCTTGAGAGCTGTTGCCGTGAGCTTGGAGCATGCAAAACGCATCTTGTTCTTCATTTCATCAAAACCGAAATTCAATGTGAGTATTTCCGCACCTCCTTTGATGTGTTCATATGCGGTTTTTTATGCATGATTTGTGATCTTTGGGACTTTGATTTAACTAATTTCAATGGTATCTTGAGCTTTTGATGCATGAAAACCGAATTAGGGTTCTTGAGCAAATTTGGGGCTTTTTGATTTTAGCTTGATTCTGACAATTGATTCTTTAAGAATGCTTATATTTGATTGAATTTGAGTAATATGTAATCAATTGGATAAAAAATATTGATTTGATTGATTTTCCCCAATTTGCTTATTTTGGTCAAAACTTTAATTTGGGCAAACTCGATTTAGGCATGATTTGGTTGAATTGTTTGATGAAGTATGCTTGAATGAGGTTTGATTGAAGTTGTGCATGATCAATTTCAAGAAAATTGGATTAGATCAATTTTCCCCAATTCTTTAGGTTGAACATGAAACTTGAAATTGGGTAAAATATGTTTGAGCATTTTTAATTGAATTGGATGTTTAAGTATGCTTAGAACATGTTTAATTGAGTTGTGTGTGATCAATTTCGTGAAATTGGATTGGATTCAATTTTCCCCAAATTGAAGGCTTGGCCGAAAATTGCATAACCCTAATGTCTTGGTAATTTTGTTTTGTTTGATCATTGGATGACTTAAAACAATTGGTTAATGTTGTTTTGAAGTTCAATTGGATTGAATTTTGATTTAGAACATTTTTTTCCTTTTAAAGTGGCTTGGCCGAATCTTATGAACATGAAATTCTTTGTGATTTTTTGTTTTAATTCATTGGATGAATTGAATTGATTTGGGAAATTAAGATTGTGGACTCAATTGGATTGAAACCGAATCGAATTGAAAAACCCCTAATTACCGAGACTTGATAGCATGTTAATTGGGTTGATTTTAATTGAATTGTGTTGGACACTATTTGGTTGTTAAAATGCATGATTAATTAGGCTAATTGATGTTTTAGAAATGTTAATTGGGTAATTGATTATGTAATACACTTAGGTTAATTAATTGTGAAATTTGGAATTTTATAAGTTAATTAATTTGGGCTTGATTTTGGAAATTGGGCTTGTTAGGTTGTAATTGGGCTTTTGGGCTTTGTTGTAACAAAGTTGGGTTTAGGCAAAATTGGTTGGATCCAATTAGGCCCAAAACCGAATCCGAAAGGTCCAATTATGACTTAATGGACCTTAATTATTTAATTGGGCCTAATGGGCCAAAATTAATTTAAAGGCTTATGGGGTAACTCCCGGATTGGATTTTGGTTGTTCGGTTTGATCCGAGTTGACCAAAAGTCCACGCCTATAGAAATTAATTAAAAGCCCATTGGACTTTAATTAAATAAAACATTAGATGTTAGTCGGGCTTTGAGACCCGTTGCGATTAAATTTGGAATTTAAGTCGTAAAGGTTCGTTAATAAAGGTGTATATTTAATTTGGAATTAAATAATGAATTAGAATTAAATACGTATTAAATTGGATTTAATTATGTAATTTAATTTAATTCGTAGAATTTGTACTTTGAGTACGTGTTCGCAAAACGAGTTTGACTCGAACAAAAATCAAATCTTTGTTTGAACATTGGATGATCACTAATATTCAAGATTAATTAATTTGATTGATTGATTGATAACATGCTTGTATGAATACATGGTTGTGATGTTTGAATAATGTATATCGGATGGATATTAGTCGAGTTGGGCGATTTTGGAAATTGTAATAAATTTGATTTATTAAATTGGACCTGCGTGTCCAGCCTTATCTCCTATTTCTTTGTATTCTCTTCTCACCTATTCCCCTCCATGTAAAAGAGGTTTCTTTAGAAGTGTAGTGTAACAGGTAGAAGTAATACAAGTGCTAGCGGGAGAGAGAAAGTGAGAGATTTGATCTAGGATCAATGTAAAATATCCATCCGCATATCATTATTATTTTATTTCATACTCGTTTTATTATGTGTTTAGAATGCATGCTTAAGGGTGTATGATGATGAGACCTTAACAAAGATAATTAAATTGGTAGCCAATTTGCACGCGAAAAACCCTCGTTAAATATCATGCGTTTTTCCTTCCATTGAGTGATTCTTACTCAAGATCCGAGATTGGCAGGGGTTGTTGGCCAAAGTGAAGCCCTTGTCCATCAAAGATGTGTTTTAATCACGAGGCTTTGTTCCATATCGGTGTCGTGTCCAAGTTGTGGTTTGTTGGCCAAAGTCAAGACCACTTCTTGTCCATTGACATTGATTACGAAGCTTCCATGTCAATGGGTCCGCGCTTGACTGGGATCACTAGGTTTGTTGTGCCAAAGCCAAGGCCTAGTTGATTCAGAGGAAAAAGGTTAGGGTATACATTCGATGTATATGCATATATAAGATATATGTTTGGGACTTGGATGTCCACCTACTGGATCTAGGAGTTGGATAAGATCCAATTGATCTTCGAGATCTACCTAGTTAATTATCATACAATTTGTTGGCCAAAGTCAAGATTGTGTGATATTTAACAAGTTCCTAGCCCACTAGGAAACACGGTTTCCCGAGTACTCGACAGAGGGTTAGAGGCTCGACGAAAAATAGTGGGAGGCAAGAATTGAATTTGCAATACTCGTTCAATTACTCGCCGTATGCGCTCATTTAAATTATTTCGTC
>SKCR01032541.1:0-33018 GCA_019454045.1 Zanthoxylum bungeanum | reverse complement strand
ACTAATATCGATTAGTCGCTACCAATCAATTTAACTTAATTAAACTATTTAATCAAGTTTACTTTAGGGACCTAATATATTTTAACTTTTAAATAATTAGTTCACTAAGTGGTTTCAAAATTTTAGAATTCAAAGTCTAAGACTTATGTTCTCAATTTAACCACAAAACCATTAAGCTAATTAACTAGGTTTTTATGCAATCATATTCTAATTTGAATTTTAACTAACATAAAATCATATTTTATGACTTAGAATATCATGCATCTATACATGTTCTGGGCATATGAAGCTGCAAGAGTAGGCACCCTAGGCTATATGACATGTTATTCAAACATTTTAACACATTCATACACTCAGACTGGTCATCGCGCCTCCCAAATAGGCATCACGATGCTCAAAAGTATCAGGTCTGCCAGAGCATCGCGACTCATGTATTAGCGTCGTCACGACGTGGAAAGGATAGCATCGCGACACACCCTGCTTTTCTTGGACTGGAACGGTCGAAAACATATATACACAAGTTGCGTTGACCGAACTCTTTATTTTTCAATACTAATCTATCAGTACATGTAATAATCCAAGGCATCCATTGGTCTTCAAATCTTGCTCCATGGTGTGTTGTTGAGTTCTTCTCGGAATCGGCTGTGAGGATCTGTGATAAGTCCTCTGCGGCATCGGCTCCTCCTAGTTAAAAATAGGGTTACAAATGAACTTATACAAGGAAATGAACTTTACAACACTTTGAAATAAAATCTATGTTTATTGTTCCGCTATTTATTTTTGATGCATTGTTATTTGATGCGCATTGGCTAATTACGTTGGTTTAAAGGTCCTCTATTGAGGGAGAAAAAGCCTAAAAGGCTATCTTTACCACAATATTTTACCGCGCTTTTTATTATTCCATTATTTACTTTTCGCACATTATTTCTTTGTTTATTCATGCATTGTGTATCTAGTGTGCATGGGAAAATCATGTTTGGATTAAAGGTCCTCCATCTGAGGGATAAAAGCCTAAAGGCTACCTTTACAACCAAATATTTTGCCGCGCCGGATGAGGTAGGCTTGATTGAATGTGAAATACGTTCAATCGGGCATATGAGATCCCATATAGATGTTAGCCTTGGTCGCATCTCTTTTATTGTCTTGTTATTTACCTTTCTTGGTTGTTACGTTTTCATTCTTCACTTTACATTCATGTTTCATCAATGTTTGAGTGTTGCCTCTCGTGGTATATCGGATAGAAACCCAGACATAAATTATGTAACCGAATCCGAATGGACGGTAGTTCGGTCTGTACTTGGGATACAATTCCATGTACCGCTTGAGAAGTACTCACACACACGTTTACGTCATTTTAAATACCATTTTGGTAACCTTGTTCGAACGCGTTATCAAACACTACACGAACGCATGCATTATGCCTCAATCCGTTCGAATGCATTTACAAACGCTACTCGAACGCGCATGCATTCTGTTTTACCATGCATCAGGTCTTATCTCGTTCGAACGCGTTTACAAACGCTACTCGAACGCACATGCAATCTATTTTACCATGCATCAGTTCTTGTCTCATTCAAACGCATTCTCGAACGCTATACGAACTCGAACATTCTCTCTCATTATTGTTCGAACGAGTTTCTGAATGCTACACGAACGCATGCATTCTGTTTACCGTTCGAACGTGTTTCCGAAAGCTGGACGAACGCACATGCAGTAAATTTGGCCATTTCTTTTGCATTATGTACCTAATTACCCGCTTTTATTATTTCTGCTTTTACAGTTATTATTTATTTATTTACTATTTCGCACTTCTTTGTTTAATATGTTTATGGAATCATGTATTTGCCTTCATTTTTATTTACGTTTATGGGTGTGCAAACTTGTGTGTTGATTAAGTTATCTTGTATGTGTTGCATAAGGCTTTGTTATACTATTGCATAAATTCCTTTCATTACAATTGGGCATAAGTAAGGGACCATTCCGAACCCAACGATTTGAGGTCTTCCCTTGCGAGGGGTGAGTGCGGCCTTAAATCATATCTCAGTTCACACTGGGTGGGGACTTCTTTATTCTCCGGTTTTAGTCCCTAGGGCGGGCTCACCGTAATCCTGACCGGGCCGCGAGCCCGGACAGCATCGTCCACTTCTGTACCATGTCTACAGAGACCATAAGAAGAAGAAAAGAAAATTTTTCCCTTTTTAAATAGCCATGACCGACTTTGAGGGAAATTTGGTCATTTTTTTGCAATTTAATTTAATTAAATATAAAAAACTTTAATTTGAAAAATCAAATTTGCACACTTAAAGTTTAATAAAATCATGTCATTTGTAACCAATAATGATTAGCCATAAACATAACAATTATGAAAAATAGATATTATTTAAATCATTTAAAATTTAAAATTTAAATATCTAAATAATTAAATAATTTAATTATTATTAATATGTTTTTTTTATTTACATTAATAATAAATACATATATAAATGGCATGTGTCAAAGTCTCATTTGACACTAATTAATTAATGTGTATCTAATCAAATTATGTTATCAAATTCAAATTACTTAATTAATTTGTATTAGTAGGACGCCCATGAATATATTTCGACTCAGAGCTTTGGCACGATCTCGCCTACGTATATTCATTAGGTAGACAACTCATTGTCAATCACACTCACAGTGACTCCTGATTTTGGTCCTGACCGTTTTTCGTTATGACAGCTTTGGCACGTTCACAAGGAGACGTATCAAGGCTTCACTTGCCAATGAAAAACTCAAACTACCGATGTAGTCCTGACAGTTTGGCACGTTCAGGATTTCCACTTTCACTTGAATTTTTCTAGTATCAAATATACATCCGGCATGGATAAAATTCTATCAACTACACCCTCACTGCTTTGGCACGATTCGGATGCAGCAAAAAAAAGAATATCATAAACCGTATTGACAAGACGGACCAGAAACATGCATCCAATACACGTTACTTTACAGCCTTAATTAAGCGGGATATTCCTCAAGGAAGCATTGTTCTACATCAATGCAGAATTTTAATCTAGATCATTTTCTAAATAATTCAATTCTACCTTTAGAAAATATAACTAAACTTAACTATTAAATTTTCGTTACGTTCCAGTTAGCGTAGAACCGAAAATTCAAGAAACATATAGATACATGCATGTGAAAACATCAAAATTGGATTATATATCATATCAAGCATGATTAAGCTAAAGGATGAAGAATCAGACCTGCTCTGATACCAATTTTGTTGGGGGTTCGGGCAAAGGGCGCGGCGGAAGCGCTGTTTCGGACGAAATCATAATTTTAAAATTTTTAAATTACCGAATTAATTATTCAATATCCAATATGAATAATTCATTCATATTTCACCTAAACATATTATTCGAGATCAAATAACGCATAAATAAGTAAGAAACGTCACGAAACTTTTACGAAAATATTTTTCCGCAAAATGGCATAAAAACGCGTTTTGACCGAACTGACCACCCAATACACATTAGGGCTTCCTAGGTCAGCCCCAATAGTATTAGGGCAGTTCGTGGGGTGCCCGAACAGTGAAAAATTCACTGTTTGGCCAGCCGTCACCCGGTAACGCCGGTTTTCGCCGTTTTCACTTATTTCAACTCCGAAATAATTTCTGACAATTGTTCCAACACCCAAAATACATCCAATACTTTCACATGACATTATTTTCATCACCATATGAACAGTATTTCCAGATCTGATCCAGAAGCAAAAATATCAATTTTTCATGCTTAAAATCTAATTTTCCAACATTAATCTAATTAATCTTAACACCAACCAAAGTCACCACAAATGAACCACACCCAAGAATAATTCTAGGCATTACAAGAGTGGTCAAAATACTCTAGAATGGCAACATATCATCAAATGAGCAAATTGAATAAATATTAAATAATATATCCAATTCTACTTCACACATGCTTAACACTTCCAAATCCATCTTCCAAATCAAAAAGCCCGAAATTCATGGAAAAGAAGAAACCTAGAATAAATCTAGATAATCAAGAACATCAAACATGCTTTCAAAGCTTAGAGGAATTGAAGATTACCTTTAATCTCTTATTTTCCTAAACCTTTTTCGGATTTTTCTTCATTTCTCTTCATGAATCATCAAGAACCATTTGAGAGTATTTGGAGATGGTGTTTTTGGCCATGGAGACCAAGAAGAAAAAAAAAATTCCCTTTTTTAAATAGCCATGATCGACTTTGAAGGGAAAATTGGTCATTTTTGCAATTTAATTTAATTAAATATAATAAGTTTTTAATTTGACAAATCAAATGTGCACACTTAAAGCTTAATAAAATCATGCCATTTGTAACCAATAATAATTAGCCATATAACATAACATTATGAAATATAGATATGATTTACTCATTAAAATATTTAACATTTAAATATCTAATAGAATTAATTTATATAATTATTATTACATATGTATTTTATTTACATTAAATAATAAATACATAGATAAGTACTGTTGAGTTTCAATCAAGTCCCAAGAATCATAAATCATGCATAAACGAGTTGAATACTATCAAAGGAGGTGCGGAAAAGACTCACATTGATCGGTAGAGATGCAACGAAGATGAACCAAATTCGCACTTCATGTTTCTGCCTCCCTCCAAGCTCGGCAATGGCAGTGAACTGCAGCCCATTTTCGGCTTGGGTGGTCCTCCATTGATTCTCTAAGCTCCAAGCTTCACAAGGTGATTCCTTGCTCACGAATCACTTCCCTAACACCTTTGTATTCCTCCATGAGTGTGCTAGCACATAGATCTTGCAACAAGATCATTTGTTTCCTCTTCATTGATCGGTCAAACCAGAAAAAATAGAAGGGGAATCGGTCCAAGACCGAGAGAGAAGAAGATGGAAAATGGTTCCATTTTGGCTCCAAAACGCAAAACGTGTGAAGGAGAGAGAGAGTGAATTATGGAAATAAAAAATGTAAAAGGGTTTATATATTTTCCAAGAAATTAATAAACCATTTACATTTTCTTTTAATTCCAAAAAGCAAGCATTAAATGCTTGTCAATCAACACAAATCAACTCACATCAATCACTCAAATGTCACATCACTCAAAGTGACATATGATTTGACGCTTGATGTGACTTGCGATTTGACGCTTGATTTGACTTGCGTACCGCACTCGAATTCGAAATACGAATGTGCTCGCAAACAATCCCGGGCTTGGGTTCGTTAATTCCAAATTAACGAATTTTCCGTCGCGTCGTAATTAAATGATTACCCTAGCGAATTCACTATTCACATCGCTAACGAATTAATTCTAAATTAATTTGTTCGCCCGAATTAAAATCTAATTTCAATTCCGCGTCGAAATCTAATTTCGTTATAATATATCGAATATATAATTTATCGATTAATTCCAAATTAATCGTTCTCTCTCTTTACGATATTTTTATCCGAGATAAAATATCTCCGTAATTAATCCCAGATTAATTTTCTCTCTCATCGAATTAATCCCAGATTAATTAAAGTGCGAGTCATACGTCATCGGTGAATCTTCAGGAACCAACCCATGAGATCTCCGGATATGTTGGCAGTAAATACGGTCGTCGGACTATCCGAACACGTAAGTACCTCGTACTACGTTTATACCGATTTACAAGACAAGGTTGGCTTCTAGCAAAGCGCCATGCCTACCCAATTCTCCAGAAATATTCTTACAGGAATATATAGATCTGTATCAAGCGTAATATACCGTAGTATTGTGTATATCGGCCCAGTATTGGATAGTCACGTGGTAGGGCTGTGGCTGGATAAGTGTCTGCCCCGTCCGAAGCACATGTCGGATGTCTGGTAACTAGTCTCTATAATCAGATATGCATGACCTAGTCATAATATCCCGATGGTTGCGCAACACTTAAGAGCACTAATACCGTATCCTGCGTGACATCATCTCCACTATGACTGAAGTGATACTTCCGTCTTGACATCACACCCAATACACTGCGAATCTCTGATAAACCCAGAAGTGGTGTACGCAGAACCGGTTAAAGCCCTTTACCCACCAAGACCAAAGTCTATCGATTATCGTAAGTATTAGCGATGTAAGTCTCAGGTTAAGACTTTACACACCTACCTTGATTTCGGCCTCCCATAGACACATAGTCATAATACCAATGGGATTCCGAAGGGTCTATCCAGAGCGAAGCTGTTTCCCGTACCATCGGTGAAACATGACCTCCTATCGCACGTGCATAAGTATCCAATACTTATATATATGAGAACTATATCGTTGTGCCCTCACAACGCACACAATGCTATACTAGCCTATTCCGCATTATCGATGTCCAGTCTCGATAATACTCCGGCTAGGGATATTTAATGATTAACCTTCGGGACTGATACTGTCTCATATCATTCTCAGTCCAGGAACTAATCATAGGGACCTCTCTTCATTTATATATCTATGGCGGTCTAATCACAAATGATGAGAGTGCAATTTCCTTGTCACATAGTTAATTTGCTACACACACAATGATCTGTGCAAATAGTGACGCTATGGGTCATTTTGTCCAACAATCTCCCATTGGTACATAGCCACACTCAAGTGGCCCACACCCGAACTATGAATGGTTCGCTCAAATTGCTGAGGAAAGGTTTTCGTCAGCGGATTTGCATGATTATCGTCTGATGCGATTTATACGATCATCACATCGCCACGATGTATGATCCGATCGAATCAGATGAATATAGAAGTATATATCTGGATCGTTGATGAGACCATTAATTCTTTAGCCTGTGCTGATACCTAGCTCAGCTGCTAACAGAATCATATCTAATCTAATTAGATTTATTATATCGACCCAAATGGCTTCTATTATTACTGCCTCCAGCTACAGCAATAATCCGCATTTGTTATTTTTCGGCAACAGTTATCTTGCTCGGAATATTTCCAGCTTACTGTCCCGTTATTCAAACTTTATAGTACCAGCATTATTTACCGGTTTGGGAACTTGTAGCAGTGATCCTAGTCATTTCAAGTTCTCCTACTCTCATAATTTAAGACAGCATCTTTAGTTCTCTAAATACTAATAGATGTCCTTAACTTCAATCCAATGACTATCACTTGGATTGTCCTGATTGTGACTCCATATGCTCAAAGCGTATGAGACACCATATCAAGTACATTTTAAATGTACAATTTCCCAGAGAGTGTTAAACAACTCAAATCTATCCCAGTAGATCTTTTTCCTTGAATAAAGGTTGTTACTCCCCAGAATTCTACGGAGAATTTCTTATGAAAGCCAAGCTTTCACCGATTGCTTTATGGGAATTTCATTATCAGTGCTCTCCCACTAACCTCCTATATACACAAGAATTTATTTCATTTTGAGTCAAATCATAAACATTATGATTATTTCAAAACGTCAATTCCAAGAACCTTATGCTTGTTTCAATCCAAACATGGATCGAATAACCAATAAACCTTGTTTGTCGGTTATACAAAATCGTCAGGATGTTGTAAGCATCCTCCAAAAGGTTTCCTTTTCAGGAAAATGATTTTGATCTGCAACTGACACATTTCATAAATGAAATATGCAGTTATCAACAAGCATCTTCAAAATGGATTTACCATGGCAACAGGTAAAAGGTTGAACCGTTATTAACACAATGTTGATAACGATACTTTCCGTCAAAAGCCCAGCTTTGTACGTTGGTATGTTGCCTTCCATGTATGTCTTCCTTGAAGACGTTTAATGTACCAATAGGCACAATGCCTTGTGGTACAACAACTAGTATCAATAGTTGTTATACATGGAATCCATTTCGGATTCATGGCACTTTGCCATAATAGGGAGTCGATACCTCGTATCACTTCCTCAAAACGTAGTCGGTGGATATACCTTCATAAGATTGACATCTTTATGAGGTTAGATCAGAAACCCATACCCTAGGTCGTTTTCTGACTCTATCCGATCTACTCAGTTCTTGTGTATTCGAAGATTAATGGTACAGATTCATCATTGATGAACTATTTGTGTTCCATTACGGACCTTGTGCCTTGAACAGTATTACTCCGATTTTCATCGAGTATCACTATCCTCCCACTGACCACTGCATATCGGTATTCCTCTCAGGAAAAACCGCATGGTGAGCAACAATCACATCGTTCTCATGTGAGATTTATAAGTATTATACTTATGGTTTCCCTTAGGATAACCTATATTGGCACTTATCCAATTTGGGTCCTTAGTTTGGTATCATCCAAACGTTATGCCTGGCATACCCAAATTATCAAGAATGAGAAACCTCGTTTCTTCTCTGTTCATATTCTATATGACATCTGTCAAACAGATTTATATGGAACCTTATTCTAACTAAGTTATTGCACTGTTAAAACTTATCCGTTGAAGGAAATGGTAGCTCAGAGCGACTCATGATTAGCCTTATCATGTCTGACATGATTCGGTTAATCTGTTCGGACACACCGTCACTTTGACGTGTTCCGGGAGGAGTCCTCATTTGAAAGAATACTATACTCTTTCAAGTATATAAGAAACTTATTGCTTAAGTATTTTCCATTACGGTCTTACCGTGACGGTATAATACTATAGCCGATCTGTTTGTCTATTTCATGTCAAAACTCTAAAAGTTTCTGATTTGTGTTCTTCAAAAGAAACACATAACCATAACGTGATGCCACATCCGTTAAGGTCACGAAATATTCATGTTCACATCTAGCCTAGCTAGATATGGGCCCACTAACTTCACCATGAATAGGGCTAACAGATTGGTGGCATTTACACTTTTACTAAGTAAATAGTGTTTTAGGCACATTGCCCATTAAACTAGATTCGTAGACTTTATTTGATTGGAATCAAAACAGTCCGAGTACCCACTCTTCGAAAGTGCGGATATACGAGTCTTGTTTAATTCTGTCCTAGACAACAATGCCACAAATAAGTCTCTATTTGATCAAATCAATTTGAGCTATTTATTTGTCATTTTATATGTTTTGAGATTTTTATTATATTCAAAATATAAATTCTGTTATTCACATCTAATGTGTTTATCTCAGTATCATCTTTATATAATGAAACACTGAGTGTTCTAGAATATAAAGGTTTATCCACAATGGATTAAGCACTGATATAGAGATAATGTCTCTAGTCAAACTAGTTACATTATAACAGTTCCTAATTTAAGTACACACCCGAAGGGTAGTTCCTAAACTTAGGTATATACGGTCGAAACAGCGACTTTCGTCCCGTTTCCGATTCGCAGAGCAATCTCAGCTTGAAGTCAGTATCCTGCTCAAAGCAGATTCTGAACATCAATACATATATTTTATGTACCACACTAAGTATTTAAAATCTAATTCAATACTAACTGTGAACATAACTAAGAAAAACATTTTCAAAGTCAGAGCCTTGCCCTTTCTTTAATTCCTTCGTGTCTGCCATATCCAAATGGTAGTCACTTTGGTATATGTCAATTATCATTT
Organism: Zanthoxylum bungeanum; assembly: GCA_019454045.1. Taxonomy (NCBI): domain Eukaryota; kingdom Viridiplantae; phylum Streptophyta; class Magnoliopsida; order Sapindales; family Rutaceae; genus Zanthoxylum; species Zanthoxylum bungeanum. The sequence goes on along the minus strand of SKCR01032541.1, from coordinate 23,508 downwards.
TCAATATTTTAGGAACCTTAGGCCAAGCCTTGGGTTTTTAGAATATCGAAACGATGTGCACCTCGTGCTACATGCCCAATTGCAAACTTTGACTTTATCTCCTCTAGAATAGTCAATTAATTCTCCAAGAATTATAAATTGCAATTTTAATACTTCTTAAATCTAAAATTAGATTTATGACAAGTATAATAAATTAAGCATTAAAGTCATCATCACATAAATCTTCCAAAGATTTTATGCTCTACTTATTTTGCTTAATTTTGGGTTAAGGTATAATAAGTTATTTTATCAAATAAAGTAACCTATTATTTATTCCCAATTTGAAAATTAAAATCGTTTAATACATTTTCACCCAGGATTATGTCTTAAACATTAAATACATGTGCCCCGTCCGAAGCACATGTCGGATGTATGGTAACTAGTCTCTATAATCGGATATGCATGACCTAGTCATAATATCCCGATGGTTGCACAACACTTTAGAGCACTAATACCGTATCCTGCGTGACATCATCTCCACTATGACTGAAGTGATACTTCAGTCTTGACATCACACCCAATACACTACGACTCTCTGATAAACCCAGAAGTGGTGTACGCAGAACCGGTTAAAGCCCTGTACCACCAAGACCAAAGTCTATCGATTATCGTAAGTATTAGCGATGTAAGTCTCAAGTTAAGACTTTACAAACCTACTTGATTTCGGCCTCCCATAGACACATAGTCATAATACCAATGGGATTCCGAAGGGTCTATCCAGAGCGAAGCTGTTTCCCGTACCATCGGTGAAACACGACCTCCTATCGCACTTGCATAAGTATCCAATACTTATATATATGAGAACTATGCCGTTGTGCCCTCACAACGCACACAAGTGCAATACTAGCCTATTCCGCATTATCGATGTCCAGTCTCGATAATACTCCGGCTAGGGATATTTAATGATTAATCCTTCGGGGACTGATACTGTCTCATATCATTCTCAGTCCAGGAACTAATCATAGGGACCTCTCTTCATTTATATATCTATGGTGATCTAATCACAAATGATGAGAGTGCAATTTCCTTGTCACATAGTTAATTTGCTACAACAACACAATGATCTGTGCAAATAGTGACGCTATGGGTCATTTTGTCCAACAATTACATGTGTCAAAGTCTCATATATATGTTTATCTAATCAAATTATGTATAAAAAACAAATTACTTAATTAATTTGTATTAGTAGGACCCCATGAATATATTTCGACTCACAGCTTTGGCACGATCTCGCCTACGTATATTCATTAGGTAGACAACTCATTATCAATCACATTCACTATTACTCCTGATTTTGATCCTGACCGTTTCTCGTTATGATCGCTTTGGCACGTTGACAAGGAGGTGTTGTTGGACAATTATGACCCATAACGTCACTATTTGTACAGATCATAGTGTTGTTGTACAAATTAACTATGTGACAAAGGAGATTGCACTCTTATCATTTGTGATTAGATCATCTAGATATATAAATGATGTGAGGTCTCTATGATTTGTTCCTGGACCGAGAATGATATGAGACAGTATCAGTCCACGAAGGATAAATCATTAAATATCCCTAGTCAGAGTATTATCGAGATTGGACATCGATAAATACGTAAAAGACTAGTATTACACTTGTGCGCATTTGTGAGGGCACAACAACATAGTTCTCATATATTTGGGAATAGGATACTCATGCAAGTGCAGTAGGAGGTTATGTCTCACCGATGGTACGGGAAACAGCGTCGCTCTGGATAGACCCCCCGCGGAATCCCATTGGTAGTATGACTATGTGTCTTTGGGAGTCTGCAATCAGGGTAGGTGTATTTAGTCTTAACCTGAGACTTGCACCGCTAATACATACGACAATCAATATACTTTAGTTGAGGTCGTCTAGGGCTTTAACCGGTTCTGTGTACTCCGATACTGGGTATATTGAGAATCGTAGTGTGTTGGGTGTGATGTCAAGACGGAAGTGTCACTCCAGTCATATGGAGATGATGGTCACGTAGGATACGGAACTCGTTCTCTTAAATGCTCGAGCTATCGGGATATTATGACTAGGTCATGTATATCCGATTATAGAGACTAGTTACCAGACATCCGATATGTGCTTCGTACGGGGCAGACACAATTCCAGCCTCACGCCTAGCACGTGAACATCCGATACTAGACAGAAATACGCAATACTTCGGTATACTACGCTTGATATAGATCACATATTCCTATAAGGATATTTCTAGAGAATTGGGTAGGCATGGCGCTTTGCTAGAAGCCAACCTTGTCTTGTGAATCGGTAAAACGTAGTACGAGGTACTTACGTGTTCGGATAGTCCGTCGACCGTATTTACTGCCAACATATCCGGAGATCTCATGGGTCGCTCCCCGAGGATTCACCGATGACGTATAACTCGCACTTTAATTAATCTGAGATTAATTAGTAGAGAGAGAAAATTAATTTCTAGAGAGAGAAAATTAATTTCTAGAGAGAGAAAATTAATCTGGGATTAATTAAAAGAGAGAAAACGATTAATTTGGAATTAATCGATAAAATAATATATTCGATATATTGTACGAAATTGGATTTCGACGCGGAATTAAAATTGGATTTTAATTCGGGCGAACGAATTAATTTGGAATTAATTCGTTAGCGACATGAATAGTGATTTCGCTAGGCGTAATCATTTAATTACGACGCGACGGAAAATTCGTTAATTTGGAATTAGCGAACCCGAGCCCGAGAGTGATTACGAGTGCATTCGCATTTCGAATTCGAGCGCGGCACGCGAGTCACGTCAATTGTCAAATCACTTGTCACTTTGAGTGATGTGATGTGACATGACATGTTGTCACTTTGATAAGTGACTTGATGTGAAAAGTAAAAAGTGATGGGAATAAAGTTGATATGACTTGTACCTTTTGCTTTTGCTTTTGCTTTTGACCTTTTGACTTTGCTTTTTGACAGTAAAGTGGTATATGTTTTATTTTTATTTATTTACTTGGTAAATAATAATAATATAAATGATATACAAAAAGGGATTTATTTTTTCTCTCTCCTCTAGATGTGGTTCACGTCTTTGTCCTTCTCTCCCTCCTCTCAAATTCAGTTTTGAGCCTTCTTCTTCCTCCCTCCAATTTTGGTTCGACCAAGCATAAAGAAGAAGAAAAGAGAGTGTTTTGTGGCAAAAAAATAAAGTGCTAGCACACACATAGAGTTATCCTAAAGTGATAGGGAAGTAAGTTTGTGAGCATGGAAAAGCTTGAAGCTTGGAGCTTCAATGGTGATGACCATGGCCGAATCTTGGAGGTGCTTCAAGCATCAAAACCGACCAACCTACTGCTCAACTAAGCCTTGGCCGAATGCTCCTTCATGGTGGAAGAGGCTTGTGTTCTTTGATGCATCCAAACCAATCAATGTGAGTATGTATTCCGCCTTATTCCTTTGATGTATTCATGCGTTTTTGTGCTTGATTTTGTTGATCTTGGGACCTATATTAGAAACCAACAATGGTATCTTGAGCTATTATCAAGCATGAAACTTTTAGGGTTTGAAATTGGGGATAATCAATTGAAGCATGATTTGGTTAAATTGGATGATTAAGTATGCTTGTATGTTGATGAATTGAAGTTGTGCATGATCAATTTCATGAAATTGGATTGGATTCAATTTTCCCCAAATTTTGGGCATGGCAAATTGGGTAAAATCAATTGAAGCATGATTTGGTTGAATTGATTGATTAAGTATGCTTATATGTTGTTGAATTAATGATTGATTGGATCAATTTGAAGAAATTGTGTTTGGAACAAATTTCCCCAATTTGTTATGTTGGCCTAAAATGAAAAATTTGGGTAAACTTGATTTTGAGCATATTTTGTGAAATTGGATGAATGAGAATGCTTAAAGTATGTTTAATTTAAGATTGATTTGATCAATTTGTTGAAATTGTGTTTGGAACAAATTTCCCCAAATTGCTTATGTTGGTCGAATTTAAAGAACCCTAAATTTCTTGGTGATTTTGTTTGTTTGATCATTGGATGACTTAAAACAAGTGGGTAATGTTGTTTTGATATTTAATTGGATTGAATTTTGATTTGGAACTTTTTTCCCAAATTAAAGTAGGCTTGGCCGAATTCAATTGGATATGAAATTCATTGTGTTTTATGTATTTTGATTCATTGGATGAGTTTAATTGATTGGGAAATGATGATTGTGGATTCAATTTGATTGAAACCGAATCGGATTGAAAAAACCCCTAATTACCGAGACTTTAAGCATGTAAATTGGGTTTGATTTTGATAGAATTGTGTTGGACACTATTTGTTATTAAAGTGCATGATTAATTAGGCTAATTGATGTTTTAGGAATGTTAATTGGGTGATTAATTGTGTATTACACTTAGGTTAATTAATTATGGAATTTGAAATTTTATAAGTTAATTAATTTGGGCTTATTTTGGAAATTGGGCCTTATAGGTTGTAATTGGGCTTTTGGGCTTGGTTGTACCAAGTTAGGTTTAGGCCAATTTGCTTGGATCCAATTGGGCCCAAAACCGCATCCAAAAAGTCCAATTATGACTTAATGGACCTTAATTATTTAATTGGGCCTAATGGGCCAAAATTAATTTAAAGGCTTATGTCCCGGATTGGATTTTGGTTATTCGGTTTGACCCGAGTTGACCAAAAGTCCACGCCTTATAGAAATTAATTAAAAGCCCATTGGACTTTAATTAAATAACATTAGATGTTAATTGGGCTTTGAGACCCAAAACGATTAAATTTGGAATTTAAGTCGTAAAAGGTTCGTTAATAAAAGTGTAATATTTAATTTGGAATTAAATAGTGAATTAGAATTAAATGCGTATTAAATTGGATTTAATAATGTAGTTTAATTTAATTCAAGAATTCGTACTTTGAGTACTTATTTGCAAAACGAGTTTGACTCGAGCAAAAATCAAATCGTTGTTTGAACATTGGATGATCACTAATTATCAGATTAATTAATTTGATTAGATTGATTGATAACATGCTTGTATGAATACATGGTTGCGATGCATGAATAATGTATATCAGATGGATATTAGTCGGGTGGGGCAATTTTGGAAATTGTGTAATAAATTTGATTTATTAATTGGACCTGCGTGTCCAGCCTTATCACCTCTACACTCTTTGTATTCTCTTCTCACCTATTCCCCTCAATGTAAATGAGGTTTCTTTAGAAGTGTAGTGTAACGGGTAGAAGTAAATACATGTGCTAGTTGGAGAGAGAAAATGATAGATTTGATCTAGGATCAATGTAAAGTATCCATCCGCATATCATTATTATTTTATTTCATATGCGCTTTATTATGTGTTTAGAATGCATGTTTAAGGGTGTATGATGATGAGACCTTAACAAATATAATAAATTGGTTGCCAATTTGTACGCGAAAAACCCTCGTTCAATATCAAGCGTCTTTCCTTCCATTGAGTGATTCTTACTCAAGATCCGAGATTATCAATGGGTTGTTGGCCAAAGTCAAGCCCTTTGTCCGTCGAAGATGTGTTTAAATCACGAAGGCTTTGTTCCATATCGGTGTCTTGTCCAAGTTGTGGTTTGTTGGCCAAAGTCAAGACCACTTCCTGTCACTCGACATTGATTATGAAGCTTTCCATGGTCAATGGGTCGCGCTTGACTGGGATCACTAGGTTTGTTGGGCCAAAGCCAAGGCTTAGTTGATTCAGAGGAAAAAGGTTAGGTAATACATTGGATGTATTGGCATATATAAGATATATGTTTAGGATTTGGATATCCGCCTACTGGATCTAGGAATTGGATGAGATCCAATTGATCTTCGAGATCTACCTAGTTAATTATCATACAATTTGTTGGCCAAAGTCAAGATTGTGTGATATTTAACGGGATCCTAGCCCACTAGGAAACACGGTTTCCCGAGTACTCGACAAATGGTTAGAGGCTCGCCGAAAAATAGTGGGAGGCAAGAATTGAATTTGCAATACTCGTTCAATTAAATGTTAGTTGGACTAATTTTTAAATTGTTGTTTTAATTAACAGTTGGACTGTATTATAGTTGATTATATATAATTGGATTATATTAATCAATATATTTGAATTAATTGATTTCAATTTACAGTTGATTTTATAGTTGGACTATAGTAATCAATGTAATTGAGGTTAATTAATTTAGATTATATTTGATTATATAGTTGGACTATTATAATCATTATAATAAATAGTACCACAAATCGTTGATTAAATAGTTGGATTATTAGAATCAAGATATAAAAATGAAAGATTAGTGTTTAAGACATAATCATGGGTGAAAATGTATTTAGACGACTATAATTTTCAAATTGGGAATAAAGTTTTAGGATGGTCCTGGAAAATAACAATATTTGATAAAATAACATATTATGCCTAAGCCCGGAGTTAAGCAAATAGTAGAGCATAATCTTTGGAAGATCTTGTAATGATAACATAAGTGCTTAATCCATTAAGCTTGTAGAGTAGACTCCTTAATTTCTGAATCAGAACCAAGGATTAGATCCTTAAAGTATGATAATGAAATTGAAGGATTTTCATAAATCTATACTTAGATTTTAATAAGGCTTTGACTTCAAAAATGTTTGTCATAAATATGTTCACAACTAGTATTAAAATTAGATTTTAGATACTCAGTGTGGTACATAAATATGTAATGATGTTCAGAATCTGCTATGAGCAGGATACTGACTTCTATTGAGATTTATCTGCGAATTGAAAACGGGACGAAAGTCGTTGTTTTAACCGTAGATACCTGAATTTAGGAACTACCTTCGAGTTCGTACTTAAATTAAGGAACTATTATAATGTAACTAGTTTGACTAGATACATTATCTCTATATCAGTCTTTAACCCGCTGCGGGTGAACCTTTATATTCAAGAACACTAAAGTGTTTTATTGTATAAAGATGATATTGAGATAAACACATTAGATGTGGATAACAGAATTTGTATTTTGAATATAAATATCTCAAATATATAATATGACAAATAAATAGCTCAAATTGATTTGATCAATTGAGAAACTTAATTGTGGCATAGTTGTCAGGGACACTATTAAACAAGACTCGTATATCCGCACTTTTGAAGAGCGGGTACCAGGACTAATTTGATTATATTCAAATAAAGTCTACGAATCTAGTTTATTGGGCAAAGCGCCTAAAACACTATTTACTTGGTAAAAGTGTAAATGCCATCGACCTGCTAGCCCTACTTCATAGTGAAGTAAGTGGGCCCATGTCTAGTTAGGCTAGATATGGATATGAATATTTCGTGACCTTTACGGATGTGGCATCGCGTTATGGTTATGTGTTTCTAATGAAACACAAATCGAAAACTTTCAAGTTTCGACACGAAATACACAAACAGATCGGCTAAAGTATTAAGTCGTTACGGTAAGACCATAATGGAAAATACTTAACCAATAAGTTTCTAGTATACTTGAAAGAGTATAACATTCTTTCAATGAGGACTCCTTCCGGAACACGTCAGTTTGACGGTGTGTCCGAACAGATTAACCGAATTTTGTTAGACATGATAAGGTTAATCACGAGTCGCTCTGAGCTACCATTTCCTTCAACGGATAAGCTTTAAACCCAAATAGGATAAGTGCCAATTGTAGGTCATCCTAGGGATACCATAAGTATTATACTTATACGCCTCACATGAGAACAGTTAGATTGTTGCTCACCATGCGGTTTTCCTAAGAGGAATACCGATATGCAGTGGTAAGTGGGAGGATAGTATAACTTGATGAAAATCGGAGTGATACTATTCAAGGCACTGAATCCTAATGGAACACAAATGGTTCATCAAGGATGAAACTATTACTATTAATCTTCGAATACACAAGAACCGCGTAAGTCGGAGAGAGTCAGAAAACAACCTGGGGTATGGGTTTCTGATCTCACCTCATAAAGATGTCAATCTTATTGAGGAATACCAACTGGCTACGTATAGAGGAAGTGATACAAGGTATCGACTCCCTTATTATGGCAAAGTGCCATATAATCCGAAATGGATTCCATGTATATCAACCAGTTTGGATACTAGTTGATGTACCACAAGGCATTGTGCCTACTGGTACTATAAGTCTTCAAGGAAGACGTACATGGATGGCAACATACCAACGTATAAAGCTAGGCTTTTAACGGAAAGGTATCGTTATCGACATTGTGTTGATTACGATTCAACCTTTTACCTATTGCCACGGTAAATCCATTTGGATAATGCTTCCTGATGCGAGCATGGGTTCTTGGAATTATCGTTTTGATGTAATCATAATGATTTATGATTTAATTCAAAACGAAAATGATTCTTGTGTAAATAAGAGGGTTAGTGGGAGCGCACTGACAGTGGCTGTCCTATAAAATAATGATAATACGTCATTTCTTGGAAATGATATTCCCATAAAATAATCGGTGAAAGCTTGGCTTTCATGATAACGACTATGAGTCGTAACAACGGTACAATAAAAATGTAGAAAAATGATACAGTGAACTGGAATCTTCCAAGCAAGATACTGTTACCGAATAAACAACAAATACGGATTATTGCTGCAACTGAGGCAACAATAGAAGACTTCTGGGGTCGATAATATCTAATTGGATTTTATATAGTTCTGTTAGCAGCTGAGCTAGGCGTCAGCACAGGCTAAAGAATTAATGGTCTCATCAACGATCCAGATACATACTTCGATATTCATCTGATTCGTTCGGATCATACATCGTGGCGATGTGATGATTGAATAAATCGCATCAAGATGATATTCATACAAATCCGCTAACGAAAACCTTTTCTCAGCAGTTTGAGCCAACCGTACATAGTTCGGGTGTCAGAGACTCGAGTGACTGGCTATAGGCCAAGTGGGAGATTGTTGGACAATTATGACCCATAGCGTCACTATTTGTACAGATCATAGTGTTGTTGTACAAATTAACTATGTGACAAAGGAGATTGCACTCTTATCATTTGTGATTAGATCACCTAGATATATAAATGATGAGAGGTCCCTATGATTTGTTCCTGGACCGAGAATGATATGAGACAGTATCAGTCCACGAAAGATAAATCATTAAATATCCCTAGTCAGAGTATTATCGAGATTGGACATCGATAAATACGTAAAATACTAGTATTACACTTGTGCGTGTTTGTGAGGGCACAACGACTTAATTCTCATATATTTGGGTATAGGATACTCATGCAAGTGCAGTAGGAGGTTGTGTTTCACCGATGGTACGGGAAACAGCTTCGCTCTAGATAGACCCCCCGTGGAATCCCATTGGTAGTATGATTATGTGTCTATGGGAGTCTGCAATCATGGTAGGTGTATTTAGTTTTAACCTGAGACTTGCACCGCTAATACATACGACAATCAATATACTTTAGTTGAGGTCGTCCAGGGCTTTAACCGGTTCTGTGTACTCCGATACTAGGTATATTGAGAATCGTAGTGTGTTGGGTGTGATGTCAAGACGGAAGTGTCACTCCAGTCATATGGAGATGATGGTCACGTAGGATACGGAACTCGTTCTCTTAAATGTTCGAGCTATCGGGATATTATGACTAGGTCATGTATATCCTCTTATAGAGACTAGTTACCAGACATCCGATATGTGATTCGTACGGGGCAGACACAATTCCAGCCCCAGTCCTAGCACGTGAACATCCGATACTAGACAGAAATACGCAATACTTCGGTATACTACGCTTGATATAGATCACATATTCCTATAAGGATATTTCTGGAGAATTGGGTAGGCATGGCGCTTTGCTAGAAGCCAACCTTGTCTTGTGAATCGGTAAAACGTAGTACGAGGTACTTACGTGTTCGGATAGTCCGTCGACCGTATTTACTGCCAACATATCCGGAGATATCATGGGTCGCTCCCCGAGGATTCACCGATGACGTATAACTCGCACTTTAATTAATCTGGGATTAATTAGTAGAGAGAGAAAATTAATTTCTAGAGAGAGAAAATTAATTTCTAGAGAGAGAAAATTAATCTGGGATTAATTAAAAAAGAGAGAACGATTAATTTGGAATTAATCGATAAAATAATATATTCGATATATTGTATGAAATTGGATTTCGACGCGGAATTAAAATTGGATTTTAATTCGGGCGAACGAATTAATTTGGAATTAATTCGTTAGCGACGTGAATAGTGATTTCGCTAGGCGTAATCATTTAATTACGACGCGACGGAAAATTCGTTAATTTGGAATTAGCGAACCCGAGCCAAAGAGTGATTGCGAGTGCATTCGCATTTCGAATTCGAGCGCGGCACGCGAGTCACATCAATTTTCAAATCACTTGTCACTTTGAGTGATGTGATGTGACATGACATGTTGTCACTTTGATAAAGTGACTTGATGTGAAAAGTAAAAAGTGATGGGAATAAAGTTGATATGACTTGTACCTTTTGCTTTTGCTTTTGACCTTTTGACTTTGCTTTTTGACAGTAAAGTGGTATATGTTTTATTTTTATTATTTACTTGGTAAATAATAATAATATAAATGATATACAAAAAGGGCTTTATTTTTTCTCTCTCCTCTAGATGTGGTTCACGTTTTTTACCTTCTCTCCCTCCTCTCAAATTCGGTTTTGAGCCTTCTTCTTCCTCCCTCCAATTTTGGTTCGACCAAGCATAAAGAAGAAGAAAAGAGAGTGTTTTGTGGCAAAAAAATAAAGTGCTAGCACACACATAGAGTTATCCTAAGGTGATAGGGAAGTGAGTTTGTGAGCATGGAAAAGCTTGAAGCTTGGAGCTTCAATGGTGATGACCATGGCCGAATCTTGGAGGTGCTTCAAGCATCAAAACCGACCAACCTACTGCTCAACTAAGCCTTGGCCGAATGCTCATTCATGGTGGAAGAGGCTTGTGTTCTTTGATGCATCCAAACCAATCAATGTGAGTATGTATTCCGCCTTATTCCTTTGATGTATTCATGCGTTTTTGTGCTTGATTTTGTTGATCTTGGGACCTATATTAGAAACCAACAGGTGTATCAAGGCTTCACTTGCCAATGACAAACTCAAGCTACCGATGTAGTCCTGACAGTTTTGGCACGTTCAGGATTTCCAGTTTCACTTGAATTTGTCTAGTATCAAATATACATATGGCATGGATAAAATTTTATCAACTACACCCTCACTGCTTTGGCACGATCTCGGATGCAGCCATAGAAAGATACCCATAAACCGTATTGACAAGACGGACCAAGAAACATGCATCCAATACACGTTACTTTACAGCCTTATTTAAGCTGGGATATTCCTCAAGGAAGTATTGTTCTACATCATATGCAGAATTTTAATCTAGATCATTTTCTAAACAATTCAATTCTACCTTTAGAAAACATAACTAAACTTAACTATTAAATTTTCGTTACGTTTCCCGTTAGCGTAGAACCGAAAATTCAAGAAACATATAGATTACATGCATGTGAAAACATCAAAATTGGATTATATATCATATATCAAGCATGATTAAGGTAATGGATGAAGAATCAGACCTGCTCTGATACCAATTTTGTTGGGGTTTCGGGCAAAGGGCACGGCAGAAGCGCTGTTCGGACGAAATCATAATTTTAAAACTTTTTAAATTACCGAACTAATTATTCAATATCTAATATGAATAATTCATTCATATTTCACCTAAACATATTTATTCGATATCAAATAACAACATAAATAAGTAAGAAACGTCAAGAAACTTTTATGAAAATATTTTTCCGCAAAATGGCATAAAACGCATTTTTGACCGAACCGACCACCCAATACACATTAGGGCTTCCTAGTTCAGCCCCAATAGTATTAAGGCATTTCGTAGGGTGCCCGAACAGTGACCAATTCACTGTTTGGCCAGCCGTCACTCGGTTGGCTCAAAAGTCACCCGGTAACGCCGTTTTTTGCCGTTTTCGCTTATTTCAACTCCGAAATAATTTCCGGCAATTGTTCCAACACCCAAAATACATCAAATACATTCACATGACTTTATTTTCATCACCATATGAAAAGTATTTCCAGATCTGATCCAGAAGCAAAAATATCAATTTTTCATGCTTAAAATCTAATTTTCCAACATTAATCTAATTAATCTTAACACCAACCAAAGTCACCACAAATGAACCACCTAAGAATAATTCTAGGCATTACAAGAGTGGTAACAATACTCTAGAATGACTACATATCATCAAATGATCAAATTGAATAAATATTACAATAATATTATCCAATTCTACTTCACACATGATTAACACTTCCAAATCCATCTTCCAAATCAAAAATCCCAAAATTTTAGAAAATAAGAAATCCTAGAATCAATCTAGATAATCAAGAACATGAAACATACTTTCAAAGCTTAGGGGAAATGAAGATTACCTTTAATCTCTTATTTTCCTAAAGCTTTTTCTTGATTTTTCTTGATTTTCTTCCTTGAATCATCAAGAATAATCTGAGAGTATTTGGAGATGGTGTTTTTCGGCCATGGAGACCATAAGAAGAAGAAAAGAAAATTTTCCCTTTTTTAAATAGCCATGACCGACTTTGAAAGGAAAATTGATAATTTTTTATAATTTAATTTAATTTAATATAATATGCTTTAATTTGACAAATTAAATTTTGCACACTTAAAGCTTAATAAAATCATGCCATTTGTAACCAATAATAATTATCCATATAACATAACAATTATGAAATATAGATATTATTTAATCATTTAAATATTTAACATTTAAATATCTAAATAAATAATTAATATAATTATTATTATATATGTATTTTTATTTACATTAAATAATAAATACATATATTAATGTCATGTGTCAAAGTCTCATTTGACACTTAAGTAATTATATCTAATCAAATTATGTATCAAATACAAATACACAATAATTACGATTGACCAAAAATGCCTTTAAGCATGTGTTTTCGTTTAAGCGATTAAACGATTCGAATTAACTCATTTAATCCGATGAAGTATTATGAATAATCTGTATTATTCATAAAGCGTTGCCCAAGTGCTTAACGAGTACACTTCATTATGTGAGACTCTCTAAGTTTAGGTTTATCCGTCACGAAATCCAATTTCGTGTCCATAATTCACTCACTAATGAATTATGACGACCACGGATAATCTCGCTAAACTATGCAAGTCAAGGTCATTGCATACGTATAATCCCTCCGTCATAGGCTATCCATATTATACCTGGGATATAGATAAGAACGTCAAATTCGTATGGTATAATATAGTCAACTTTTCAAATTTACGATCTCAAATAACACTCGGAACTGATTTCTAAAATTATATCATGACCATTGATTTACTAGATTGTAAACACATGTAGGATGCATATGCCTTGTACACAAGACTGACAGATTCTATGTTGATACACACAGGATATCATGAGCATCAGTCCATACCCAACAAACAGACGGATGTCTGATCTAAATAGATCGGTGACGTGACTTCAATCAAAGTGTGGAGGATAACTCATATATCCACTGTGGTATTGTTGGGTTTCTATTAGGTCCGAAGGATCAAATCAAGCAATGAAACAACATGTGAATACTCGTAAAAGTATGGCGAAATCATACTTACAACGATCGGTTGAGGCGATGCCAGGAACAAAATCTTCAAGCCATCCTCCAATGTGTTCGGCAGTGGGCTTTTTTTTTCTCCTCCAAGAATTCGGTCATCACCTCCATCAAGCTCCAAGCTTGTGTTGTGATTCCATGCTCACGGGTGCGGTTCCCTATCACCTTCGGAAGACTCTTAAAGCGTGCTAGCACTCCGGAAATTTTACCGTAAAATTTCCTATAGCTTCTCCTTCATTCTCGGCCAAACCAGAATTTTGAAGAAGAAATGCCCCTTCGGCGTGAGAGAGGAAAGAATGAGAGAGATGAAGTTGGATTTTTGTATTAGTTAATTGATTTCCAAAAACAATTAAACATATACCATTTACAACTTTCAAAAAGTCAAGGCATTAAAGCCAACCACTTCCATCACTATTCACATCACTCATGACAAGTTATCAAATCACTCAAAGTGACTAGACATCACATCAATCGATTGACTAGTGATTTGATACTTGATGTGACTTGTGGGCCGCACTTGAATTCCAAATGCGAGTGCGCCCGCAAACACTCCCGGGCTCGGGTTCGCTAATTACAAATTAACGAATTTTTTCGTTGCGACGTAATTAAATAATTATGCCTAGCAAAATCATTATTCACGTCGCTAACGAATTAATTCTAAATTAACTCGTTCGCCCAAATTAAAATCTAATTTTAATTCCGCGTCGAAATCCAATTTCGTATAATATATCGAATATATTATTTTATCGATTAATTCCAAATTAATCATTCTCTCTCTTTAATTAATATTTTATCCCAGATAAAATATCTTCGTAATTAATCCCAGATTAATTTTCTCTCTCTACTAATTAATCCCAGATTAATAAAGTGCGAGTCATACGTCATCGGTGAATCTTCGGGAAGTGACCCATGAGATCCCCGGATATGTTGGCAGTAAATCCGGTCGTCGGACTATCCGAACACGTAAGTACCTAGTACTACGTTTTTACCGATTTACAAGACATGGTTGGCTTCTAGCAAAGCACCGTGCCTTCCCAATTCTCCAGAAATATTCTTACTGGAATATGTGATCTATATCAGGCGTAATATACGTAGTATTGCTTATTTCAATCCAGTATCGGATGTCACGTGCAATGGGGCTGGAAATGTGTCTGCCCCGTACGAAACACATATCGGATCTCTGGTAACTAGTCTATATATCGGATAATCATGACATAGTCATATTATCCCGATGACTGCAGTACATAAGAGAACCAGTTCCGTATCCTACGTGATCATCATCTCCACTATGACTGCAGTGATACTTCCATCTCGACATCACACCCAATACACTACGATTCTCAATATACCCAGAAGAGGCGTACACAGATTCAGTTAAAGCCCTGGATGACCTAAACCAAAGTATATTGATTGTCGCAAGTATTAGCGGTGCAAGTCTCAGGTCAATACCAAATACACCCACCCTGATCCGGACTTCCATAGACACATAGTCATACTACCAATGGAATTCCGAGGGGTCTATCCAGAGCGAAGCTGTTTTCCGTACCATCAGTAAACACAACCTCCTATTACACTTGCATGAGTACGATATACCCAAATATATGAGAACTATGTCGTTATGCTCCCACAACGCGCACAAGTGTAATACTAGTCTACTCCGCATTATCGATGTCCAATCTCGATAATACTACGACTAGGGATATTTAATGATTAAATCTTTATGGATTGATAATGTCTCATATCATCTCAATCCGGAACTAATCATATGGACCTTCTATAATTTATACATCTTGGTAATCTAATTACAAATGATAGAAGAGCAATTTCCTTTGTCACATAGTTAATTTGTACAACAACACCATGATCTGTACAAATAGTGATGCTATGGGTCATAACTGTCCAACAATCTCCCAATTGGCCTATAGCCAATCACTCAAGTGTCCTACACCCGAACTATATACGGTTCGCTCAAACTTCTGCTGAGGAAAGGCTTTCGCTAGTGGATTTGCATGATTAGAATCTTATGTGATTTATTCGATCATCACATCGCCACGATGTATGATCCGAACGAATCAGATGAATTTCGAAGAATATATCTGGATCGTTGATGAGACCATTAATTCTTTAGCATGCGTTGTAGCCTAGCTCAGCTTCTAACAGAACTATATCTAATCTAATTAGATTATTATCAATCCAGAAGGCTTCTATTGCTGCCTCAACTGCAGCAATATTCCACTTTTGTTGTTTATTCGGTAACAATATCTTGCTTGGAAGATTTCCAGCTCACTGTTCCGTTATTCAAACTTTATAGTACCGTTACTACGACTAACAGTCGTTTATATCTGTTAGGAAACTTGCAGTAGTGAACCCAGTCACTTCAAGTTCTCATACTCCATAGTTTAATACAACATCCTTAGTTCCTCTAAGATACTTAAGGATGTTCTTCAATTCAATCCAGTGACTATCACTTGGATTGGCCTGATTGTGACTCCATATGCTCAAAGCGTATGAGACACCAGGTCGCGTACATTTATTTCAATGTACAAGTTCTCGGAGAGTATTAACAACTTTTAGATATATCCTAGTAGATCCTTATTCCTAGAATAAAGGTTGTTTCTCCCAAGAATTCTACGGAGAATTTTCATGAAAGCCAAGCTTTCACCGATTGTTTTATGGGATTATCATTTCCAAGAAATGACATATCATCATTATTTAGGACATTTATTGTCAGTGCGCTCCAACTAACATCCTTATATACACAAGAATCATTTTCGTTTTGAATTAAATCATACACCATTATGATTACATCAAAACGATAATTCCAAGAACGCTATGCTTGCTTCAATCCATCCATGGATCGACTAACTTGCAAACCTTGTTTGCTAGTTATGGTACGAAAAAACCGTCAGGATGTAGTAAACATCCTCCAAAAGGTTTCTGTTAAGGAAAACGGTTTTGGCATTCAGCTGCCATATTTCATAAATGAAACATGCAGCATCAGCAAGCATTATCCAAATGGATTTTAACCATGGCAACTAGTAAAGGTTTCGTCGTAATCGACACAATGTTGATAACATTATCTTTTCGCTACAAGCCTAGCTTAGTACATTGGTATGTTGCCTTCCATGTATGTCTTCCTTGAAGACTTATATAGTACCAATATGCCCAATGCCTTTCGGTACAACAACTAGTATCCAAACTTAGTTGGTATACATAGAATCCATTTTGGACTTCATGGCACTTTTCCATAATAGGGAGTCGATACCTTATATCACTTCCTCATACGTAGTCAGTTCGTGTTCCTTAATAATATTGACATCTTTATGAGGTGAGATCAGAAACCCATACTTCCCTGGTTATTTTCTGACTCTCTCCGACTTACGCGGTTCTTGTGTATTCGAAGATTATTGGTATAGTTTCATCCTCCTGATGAACTATTTATGTTTCATTAAGGAATCGGTGCCTGGAATAGTATTACTCTGATTTTCATCGAGTTTTACTATCCTCCCACTTACCACTGCATATCGGTATTCCTCTTAGGAAAACCGCATGGCGAGCAACAATTACATTGTTCTCAAGTGAGTTGTATAAGTACTATACTTTGGTTTCCCTAGGATAACCTACAACTTAGGCACTTATCCGATTTGGGTTTTAGTTTGGTATCATCCAAACATATGCCTAGCATTCCCAAATCTACAGGAATGAGAAAACCTAGTTTCTTTCCTGTTCATATCTAATATGAAGTCTGTCAAACAGATTTTTATAGAATCTTATTCTAAATAAGTCTTGCACTGTTTATGCATATCCGTTGAAGGAAATGGTAGCTCAGAGCGACTCAAGATTAACCTTATCATGTCTAACAAAATTCGGTTTCTCCGTTCAGACACACCGTCAAACTGACGTGTTCCGGGAGGAGTCCTCATTGAAAGAATACTATAATCTTTCAAGTATTTGAGAAACTTATTGCTTAAGTATTTTCATCATGGTCTAACCGTGACGGTTTAATATTTTTGCCGGTCTGTTTGTCTACTTCGTGTCGAAACTATAAAAGTTTCCGATTTGTGTTTCAAAAGAAACACATAACCATAACGCGATGCCACATCCGTAAATGTCATGAAATATTCATATCCACATCTAGCCTAGCTAGACATGGGCCCACTTACGTCACTATGAACGAGGGCTAACCGATCGATGGCATTTGCACTTTTACCAAGTAAAGGTGTTTTAGGCACTTTGCCCATTAAACTAGATTTGTAGACATTATTTGAATGGAATCAAATCTGTCATAGTACCCACTCTTCGAAAGTGTGGATATACGAGTCTTGTTAATTGTGTCCCAGACAACAATGCCACATTTAAGTTTCAACTGATTTACTCAGTTTGAGCTATTTGTTTGTCATGTCATATGTTTGAGATTTATTTATATTCAAAATATAAATACTGTTATTCACATCTAATGTGTTTATCTCAATATCATCTTTATATAATAAAACACTTTAGTGTTCTAGAATATAAAGGTATACCCGCAACGGGTTAAACCCTGATATAGAGATAATGTTTCTAGTCAAACTAGTTACATTAGTTTCCTAATTTAAGTACACACCCGAAGGGTAGTTCCTAAACTTTGGTTTCTACGGTTAAAACAACGACTGTTGTCCTGTTTCCTAATCGCAGATTAATCTTATCTGAAGTCAGTATCCTATTTATCAACAGATGCTGCACACCAGTACATATTTATGTTCCACACTTAGTATCTAAAATCCAATTTTAATACTAGTAGTGAACATATTTATGACTAACATATTTGAATTCAGAGCCTTGCACCGTCTTCAATTCCTTCACGCTTTAGTGACCCCGTTTGTCACAGTTTAGTCAGACATTCTGGGATATGTCCTTTGTCTTCCCAGAAGATTATAATGACTTTGCCTTTGCCCATTTTCCACACCCCAGAAGCCTTTGTCCAAGCCTTGGCCTTCTAGAATATCAAAGTAAGATGCGTCTTGCGCTTCTTGCCTTATTGCAAACTTTGGCTTTGTCTCCTTGAGTATAGCTATTAACTCTCCAAGAGTTAACTATTGCAATTGGTACTTCTAAGATCTAAGAATAGATATATGAAGATCCTTCAATTTCATTATCATACTATAAGGATCTAATCCTTAGTTCTGATTAAGAAATTAAGGAGTCTATTTGGCAAGCTTAATGGATTAAGCACTAAAGTTATCATTACATGAATATTCCAAATATCATGTTCTACTATTTGCTCAACTCCGGGCTTAGGCCTAAGATGTTATTTTATCAAATAAAGTAACTTCTTAGTTTTCAGGACTATCCTGATTGATTATTCCCAATTTGAAAATTAAAGTCGTTTAAATACATTTTCACCCAGGATTATGTTTTAACACTAATCTTTCAATTATCTTGATTGCTATAGTCCAACTATCCAATCAACGATTTTAGGTACTATTTATTATAATGATTACTATAGTCCAACTATATAATCAACTATAATTTAATTGATTAAATTCAATTATATTGATTACTATAATCCAATTATAAAATTAACTATTAATTGAAATTGTTTGAATACAGTCCAACTGTTCAATTAAAACAACTATTAATTATTAGTCCAACTAATATATTAATTTATTGACGAAATATAATTGAAATGAGCGCGTATGGCAAGTAACTAAACGAATATTGCAAATTTAATACTTGCCTCCCACTATTTTTCGGCGAGCCTCTAACCCTCTGTGGAGTACTCGAGAAACCTTGTTTCCTAGTGGGCTAGGATCCCGTTAAATAACACACAATCTTACTTTGGCCAACAAATGGTGTGATAATTAACTAGGTAGATATCTAAGATCAATTGGATCCCATCCAATTCCTAGATCCAATAGGTGGACGTCCAAGTCCGAAACATATATCTTATATAAGCCAATATATCCAATATATTCCGTAACCTTTTTCCTCTGAATCAACTAAGCCTTAACTTTGGCATAACAAACTTAGTGATCCCAGTTAAGCGGAACCCATTGACCTTGGAAAGCTTCGTAATCAATGTCGATGGACAAGAAGTGATATTGACTTTGGCGAACAAATCACAACTAGGAAAAGACACCAATATGGAACAAAGCCTTCATGATTCAAACACATCCACGACGGACAAAGGTCTTGACTTTGGACAACAAACCAATGCCAGTCTTGGATCTTGAGTAAGAATCACTCAATGGAAGGAAAAACGCTTAATATGATGTTGAGGGTTTTTCGCGTACAATTGGCAACCAATTAATTATCTGTGTTAAGGTCTCATCATAATACACTCTTAAGCATGCATTCTAAACAAATAATAAAGTGCGTAAGTAAATAAATATAATAATGATATGCGGATGGATACTTAACACATTGTTCCTAGAACAAATCTCTCCATTTCCTCTCTCCCTCTAGCACAAGTATTACTTCTACCCAATTACATAACACTTCTAAAGAAACCTCATTTACATTTAAGGGAATAGGTAAGAAGAGAAATACAAAGAGTAAGGAGGTAATAGGCTGGACACGCAGGTCCAATTTAATAAATTCTAAATTTATTACAACAATTTCCAAAATTGCCCTCACCCATCTAATATCCATCTGATATACATTATTCATGCATCGCAACCATGTATTCACACAAGCATGTTATCAATCAATCTAATCCAATTAATTAATCTGAATATTAATGACAATCCAATGTTCAAACAACGATTTGATTTTGCGCGAGTCAAACTCGTTTTGCGAATAAGTACTCAAAGTACGAATTCTTGAATTAAATTAAACTACAACATTAAATCCAATTTAATTTGCATTTAATACTAATTCATTTATTTAATTCCAAATTAAATATTACACTTTATTAACGAACCTTTACGACTTAGATTCCAAATCTAATCGTTACGGGTCTCAAAGCCCGATTAACATCCAATGTCAATTTAATTTAAAGTCCAATGGGCTTTTAATTAATTTCTAAGGCATGGACTTTTGGTCAATATGGGTCAAACCCAAATACCAAAGCCCATTTAAGGAATCACCCTTATTTGCCAAGAAACCAATTTAGGCCCATTAGGCCCAATTAATATTAAAGGTCCATTTAAGTCATCATTGGACTTTATGGAAATGGTTTTGGGCCCAATTGGATCCAACCAATTTAGCCTAAACCTAACTTGGTACAACCAAGCCCAATTACAACTTTTAAGGCCCAATTCCAAAATAAGCCCAATTAATTAAATTACCAAATTCCAAATTTTATAACTTAATTAACCAAAGTGTATTCTATAATTAATTACCCAAATTAGCATTTCCAAAACACAAATTTGTACAATTAATTATGCTCATTAACATCAAAACATGTCCAACACATTTTAATCAAAAATCAATCATTTTACATGCTACCAAGTCCATGGCATTTTGGGGATTTCATGTCCAATTCAAAATTCAATCCAATTAATTCTCAATTAAACATTTCCCAATTATTTCAAGTCATCCAATGATCAAAGAAACAAAAAATACCATGACATTAGGGCATCACTATGATTCGGCCAAGCCTTCCAATTGGGGAAAATTGATCTAATCAACTTTTCATGAAATTGATCCAATACAACTTCAATACAACATCATTCAAGCATACTAAATCAATAAATTTTATCAAATCATGCGCAAATTCAATTTACTCAATTTTACCCTAAATCATTTTCATGCTCCATTAGGCTCAAGATACCATTGTTGGGTTTCTATTAGGTCCCAAGGATCAAATCAAGCAATGAACAACATGTGAATACTCGTAAAAGTATGGCGGAATCATACTTACAACGATCGGTTGAGGCGATGCGAGGAACAAAATCTTCAAGCCATCCTCCAATGTGTTCGGCAGTGGGCTTTTTTTTTCTCCTCCGAGAATTCGGTCATCACCTTCATCAAGCTCCAAGCTTTGTGTTGTGATTCCATGCTCACGGGTGCGGTTCCCTATCACCTTCGGAAGACTCTTAAAGCGTGCTAGCACTCCTGAAATGTTTCAGTAAAATTTCCTATAGCTTCTCCTTCATTCTCGGCCAAACCAGAATTTTGAAGAAGAAATGCCCCTTCGGCGTGAGAGAGGAAATAATGAGAGAGATGAAGTTGGTTTGTTGTATTAATTAATTGATTTCCAAAAACAATTAAACATATACCATTTACAACTTTCAAAAAGTCAAGGCATTAAAGCCAACCACTTCCATCACTATTCACATCACTCATGACAAGTTGTCAAATCACTCAAAGTGACTAGACATCACATTAATCGATTGACTAGTGATTTGACGCTTGATGTGACTTGTGGGCCGCACTTGAATTCCAAATGCGAGTGCGCCCGCAAACACTCCCGGGCTCGGGTTCGCTAATTCCAAATTAATGAATTTTTCCATTGCGACGTAATTAAATAATTATGCCTAGAAAAATCATTATTCACGTCGCTAACGAATTAATTCTAAATTAACTCGTTCGCCCGAATTAAAATCTAATTTTAATTCCGTGTCGAAATCCAATTTCGTATAATATATCGAATATATTATTTTATCGATTAATTCCAAATTAATCGTTCTCTCTCTTTAATTAATATTTTATCCCAAATAAAATATCTCCGTAATTAATCCCAGATTAATTTTCTCTCTCTACTAATTAATCCCAGATTAATAAAGTGTGAGTCATACGTCATCGGTGAATCTTCGGGAAGCGATCCATGAGATCCTCGGATATGTTGGCAGTAAATCTGGTTGTCGGACTATCCGAACACGTAAGTACCTAGTACTACGTTTTTACCAATTTACAAGACATGGTTGGCTTCTAGCGAAGCACTGTGCCTTCCCAATTCTCCAGAAATATTCTTACTCGAATATTTGATCTATATCAGGCGTAATATACGTAGTATTGCGTATTTCGATCCAATATCGGATGTCACGTGCAAGGCTTGGGGCTGGAAATGTGTATGCCCCATACGAAGCACATATCAGATCTCTGGTAACTAGTCTCTATATCAGATAATCATGACCTAGTCATATTATCCCGATGACTGCAGTATATAAGAGAACCAGTTCCGTATCCTACGTGATCATCATCTCCACTATGACTAGAGTGATACTTCCATCTCGACATCACACCCAATACATTATGATTTTCAATATACCCAGAAGAGGCGTACACAGAATCGATTAGAGCCCTGGACGACCTAAACCAAAGTATATTGATTGTCGCAAGTATTAGCGGTGCAAGTATCAGGTTAAGACTAAATACACCTACCCTGATCCAGACTTCCATAGACACATAGTCATACGACCAATGGAATTCCGAGGGGTCTATCCAGAGCGAAGCTGTTTTCCATACCATCGGTAAACACAACCTCCTATTACACTTGCATGAGTATCATATACCCAAATATATGAGAACTATACCGTTATGCTCCCACAACGCGCACAAGTGTAATACTAGTCTATTCCGCATTATCGATGTCCAATCTCGATAATACTACGACTAGGGATATTTAATGATTAACCCCTTATGGATTGATACTGTCTCATATCATCTCAATCTGGAACTAATCATATGGACCTTCTATCATTTTTACATCTTGGTAATCTAATTACAATTGATAGAAGAGTAATTTCCTTTGTCACCTAGTTAATTTGTACAACAACACCATGATCTGTACAAATAGTGATGTTATGGGTCATAACTGTCCAACAGGTATCTCAAGTCGAAGGATCACTATGCTTGCTCAACTCGAGAAGATTCCTATTGACATTAGTGTACCATCTATTAGGAAATCTTCAGTGAGTC
>SKCR01032540.1:0-32878 GCA_019454045.1 Zanthoxylum bungeanum | reverse complement strand
TAATGGACTCAATTGCTCCTTATATAGCCACCAAAAACGTGTGCACTATTGCAACACGTTTTGGCAAAGCGTGTTTCTTCACGCTTCATTAGTTGCCAGCCAAAAAGTGGTGGGCCGAAAGTTGCATGCAAGTTGCATGCATAAGACATGCAACTTTCGGCCACAGTTGCAACATGTCAACAAATCTCCCCCTCGGTGAAGATTTCCAAAATCTGAGCCGACCATCAATCATCCAAACCGGATCCTCCAAAAGGATCCTCCCCTGGCTGCATCTGTATGACTGCCTACGTACCCTGAGTTGGGATCAAGCCAATCGTAGTTCTCTGTATCTCCCCACTCTGACTATGTGGAGAGTTTTGTCATCCCGGCTATGGCACGACAGATTTCAAGCTTCTCATTCGGTAAAACCTTCGTGAACA
Source organism: Zanthoxylum bungeanum (assembly GCA_019454045.1). NCBI lineage: Eukaryota > Viridiplantae > Streptophyta > Magnoliopsida > Sapindales > Rutaceae > Zanthoxylum > Zanthoxylum bungeanum. The sequence goes on along the minus strand of SKCR01032540.1, from coordinate 32,459 downwards.
TATCAGCACCGTTGTCGTCGGTGTGAATTTTCCTGAGTTCTAACAGTCTTGAGCTCAGGACGTCCCGTATCCAGTGATACCTCACATCGATATGTTTTGACCTCGAATGAAAGGTGGAATTTTTACCGAGATAGATAGCGCTCTGACTATCGCAGTACAAAATGTACTTCTCCTGCTTGAAACCCAATTCCTGGACGAATGTCTTCATCCACAGCAATTCCTTGCAAGCTTCCGTCGCTGCAATGAATTCTGCCTCTGTTGTAGAAAGTGCAACACACCTCTGCAACCTCGACTGCCATGCCACAGCTCCTCCTGAGAGAGTAATCAGATACCCCGAAGTAGACTTTCGGGTATCCACATCTCCTGCCATATCTGAATCGGTGTAGCCCATCAACACTGGCTTGTCGCTGCTTCCAAAACATAACCTCATTTTGGAAGTGCCTCGAAGATACCGCATGATCCATTTGATCGCATTCCAGTGTTCCCGTCCTGGGTTTGACATAAACCGGCTGACCAATCCAACTGCGTGTGCTAAGTCTGGCCTCGTGCACACCATGGCATACATTAGACTTCCCACTGCTGAGGTGTATGGAACCTGTTTCATTTCCTCCTTCTCTGTCTCAGTAGAGGGACTCTGTCTCGAACTCAATCTAAAGTGGGTAGCAAGAGGAGTGCTAACCGCTTTAGCCTTGTCCATCTGGAATCTCTGAAGTATCTTCTCGATGTACTCCTCCTGTGACAAGTATAACTTCCTGGCTTTCCGATCACGACCGATCCTGATGCCAAGAATCTGTTTAGCTGGCCCCAAGTCTTTCATCTCAAAAGACTTACTCAGTTGCTGCTTCAAATTATCAATCCTCGATTGATTCCTGCCAACTATCAACATATCATCTACATATAACAGTAAGATGATAAAATCATCGTCAGAAAACTTCTGAACGAAAACACAATGGTCTGAAGTAGTCTTCTTGTATCCCTGCTCCCCCATAACTGACTCAAACTTCACGTACCACTGTCTCGGTGCCTGTTTCAAACCGTATAGGCTTTTCCTGAGTCTGCACACAAAGTCCTCTTTCCCGCTGACTCTGAAGCCTTCTGGTTGCTCCATATAATTTCTTCTTCCAGATCCCCGTGAAGAAATGCGGTCTTGACATCCATCTGCTCAACTTCCAGGTCGAGGCTTGCTGCTAAGCTGAGTACCACTCTGATGGATGACATCTTCACAACTGGAGAGAAGATTTCATCGAAGTCAATGCCTTTCCTCTGATTGAATCCCTTGACAACTAGTCTGGCTTTGAACCGGGGTTGTGAAGTATGCTCATGTTGCTTCACTCTGTACACCCATTTGTTCTTCAAAGCCCGTTTGCCTCTTGGCAATTTCACCAACTCAAAAGTGTGATTGTCATGCAAAGATTTCATCTCATCTTGCATGGCTTCCTCCCACTTTTCTCTGTCTTCTGTTTCCACAGCCTCCTGGTAGCTCTCGGGTTCTCCCCCGTCAGTAAGCAGCACATACTCATATGCAGAGTATTTGGTTGAAGGTCGCCTGTCTCTGTCAGACCTTCTCTGTGGAACTGTTGGTGGAACTTCTGGTACTGGTGGTTGATCATGATCATCATCTCTCGGAGCTTCATCACCTGTACCCTCATGTCTGGGAACCTCATCTTCAACTCGTACTGGCACCGGTGTCTGAGGTTCTGGATTCACATTTCTGTATTGCTGGGGCATTGTCTTCATCTCCTTTCTGATATCTTCTATGGTCTGGTCTTCAACAAAGACAACATCTCGGCTTCTGACAATCTTCTTCTCCACAGGATCATAGAGTTTGTAGCCGAAATCATCCTGACCATAGCCAATAAAGACACACTGTCGCGTCTTTGCATCGAGCTTGGATCTCTCGTCCTTTGGGATGTGTACAAATGCTTTGCACCCAAAGACATGTAAGTGCTCGTATGACACTTCTTTACCTGTCCAAGCTTGGTTAGGAACATTACCTTTCAGTGCGACCGCTGGGGACATGTTCAAAACATGAACTGCTGTGATGAGTGCCTCCCCCCAGAATGTCTTCGGTAGCTTGGCTTGTGACAGCAAGCTTCTGATCCTCTCGCACAAGGTTCTGTTCATCCTCTCAGCTAGGCCATTCAGCTGAGGTGGTGTCTTCGGAGGTGTCGTTTGATGTCGGATTCCTTGCGTCCTGCAGTAGTAATCAAACGGACCTCTGTATTCTCCACCGTTATCTGTTCTGATGCACTTCAGTTTCTTGCCGGTTTCTCTCTCCACCAAAGCATGAAACTCCTTGAACACTCCCAGCACCTGATCTTTCCTCTTCAAGGTGTATGCCCAGGTCTTCCTTGAATGATCATCAATGAATGTCACAAAATACAGTGACCCTCCGAGTGTTCGTACCTGCATCGGACCCATACATCTGAATGTATGAGATCTAGTACCTCCGGTTTCCGTTGAGGCGGGGAGCTCTGGAAGGATACTCTGTTCTGCTTTCCAGCCATGCAGTGTTCACACTTCCGTAAGTGTGAGTTCTTCAATTCCGGAAGAACATTCCGCCTGCGTAGTATCTCCATCCCTGTTTGGCTCATGTGACCGAGCTTTTTATGCCATAACTCGGCTGCCTCATTACTGTTGACTGTATTTATGCTACTATTTGAAAGCTTAGCATGCATCAAATACAAGGTTGAGTCTTTCTTACCTCGTGCCACGACCATTGATCCTTTAGTGAGCTTCCAACATCCGTCACTAAAGGTGCTGCAGAAACCTTCATCATCCAGCTTGCCTGTTGAGATCAGGTTTAACCGGATATCTGGGATGTGCTTGACTTCAACACTAGCCTTGTCCCGTTCTCTGTTTCAAGGCAGATGTCACCAATACCGACGGCTTGGACTGTCCGTCATTCCCCATCCTTACAGCACCGTAGTCTCCTGGTGTGTAAGATGAAAAGAAGTCTCTGCGAGATGTGGCGTGTATGGAGGCGCCACTATCTATCACCCAACTGGTCTCGTGGCTGGTAAGATTCACAACATCTTCTTCATACATTATGCAGAAGTCTTTGGAGGTTTTCTCGGTGGTAGTAGCAACTCTTTCTTGATTAGAGTCACCATCTCTCCTGGACTGCTCGTTCTTCAGTTTGTAACAGTCCCTCTTATATGGCCTTTCTTTTTACAGTAATAGCACTCAATATCTAGTTTTAGATTTACCTCGGTTCTTGTCTGGTCTACCTGGGCCTCGGCTTTTACTCCTCCCCCTTCTGGTGTTCTTCTCTGTCACTAGAGCTTCTGAGGTTGAGGCTGATGCTGACTCCTGCATTCTCGTCCTCTTTCTTCCTCAAAGATCCTGGTCTTTGCCATCTCCATAGTGACTTTCCCATCTGCGGCTGAATTGATCACCGTAGATCTGAACGTTTCCCAAGATTCTGGTAACGTATTAAGGAGTATTAAGCCATTTACCTCATCTCCGAAGTCTATGCCCAATCCAGACAATTCCTTCATTGTTCCGAGGAAATCGTTGATGTGGTCCGCCACAGCTGTACCTTCCTGGTATTTCAAACCCATCATCTTCTTGATGTAGTACAGCTTGTTGTTGCCAGTCTTTGCTCGAAAAAGCTCCTCCAGCTTTCTCCATAAGACACGTGCATTTGTTTCTTCACTGACATGGTTGACGATACTATCGTCGATCCACTGACGAATAGTACTGCATGTTTTCTGGTGAAGATTAGCCCACTTTCCATCGGTCATACCTTCTGGTTTCTCCTCCAGAAATACCGATCCATCATAGTCCTTCACATACAGAAGATCTTTCATCCTTCCTCTCCATGTGAAATAGTTTGTACTGGTTAACAAAATCATTTTTCCGTTGCTCCCCTCCATCATAAAAATTCTAAGCAGAATTTCAAAAAACGGACCTCACCGTTGCGTCCGGAATGGCCGAAAATGGTGGAAATGACACTTCGTTTGTCAAAATCCGACACAGGGACCAAATTACAAATTCCAGAAATTACAGGGGTTAAAGTGCAATTTACGAAAGTTCAGGGGCCAAAGTGCAATTACGGAAAAGTTAAGGGACTAAATTGCAATTTCCAAAAAGTCCAGGGACTAAATTGAAAATATCTGAAAGTATAGGGGCTAAACTGTAATTTTCAGAAAGTTTAGGGACCTATCTGAAATTTACCAGGCACCGCTGACGTGGCAGCTGACTGTGCGCTGACGTGGCGCTGACTGGGCTGCTGACTATGCGCTGACGTGGCGCTGACTGTGCGCTGACTGGACGCTGACTGGGCGCTGACGTGGTCGTCTTCTTCGTTGGGTTGGCGCGTGCGGCGCGTGTCTGCGCGTGGAGCGCGTGAAGAAGCTACTGACCGGCGCGTGCGGCGCGTGCGGCTTCGTCCGACCTCAGTTCGATCGCCGGAAAATATCACCGAGCTCGTCTCGCCGTGAAAAGTCCGATGATATGCTCAAAATCGATTTTCGACAACTTTCGTCGGAATCGACTTTCCGAACCGAAACTTCGTTACTGAATTTCGGGATCCCTCCGTGGAACCGTAGCTCTGATACCACTTGTGTGTAATAAACACACAATAATAGAGGATAATTTGAGAGAAAACTCTTCTTTTATATACCCACAAAAGAATTACAAAGCTTCCAATACAAGCTTTACAAAAAACTCTCACCAATCACTCTCACTACACTTTCACACATTTAGGGATAATAAATAATGGACTCAATTGCTCCTTATATAGCCACCAAAAACGTGTGCACTATTGCAACACGTTTTGGCAAAGCGTGTTTCTTCACGCTTCATTAGTTGCCAGCCAAAAAGTGGTGGGCCGAAAGTTGCATGCAAGTTGCATGCATAAGACATGCAACTTTCGGCCACAGTTGCAACATGTCAACACTTGGTGCTGGTGGCATTGGAGCATTCTCCTTGGCTATTTCTGTACAATAGTTTTTGAGCAACGGAGGGAGGAAAGAAAGGGTTTTAAAGGAAAGAGCTTTGGCCAACAGTTGGTGTCAACTTCATTGAAGGCCTTGCAACAAGCATTTCCAATCAAATTGACTCTAAGATTAAAGAATGAGGTTATGACTTCTTGTACACACCCGTTAACGCTCTGCAGAGTTGACAGACATTTTCCAACGTCAGGATCCTGTCCACCAAACAATGGGTTCTCAGGAAATGTTTCAAGTCCTTGAGTAGTCATCATGAATGAACATGCCAGAATCAATGAAAATGAGAATATAAAACTTGCTTGAACCATTTTGATATGATATGTTGAATGGGGATGTTTGTTTTGTGATTTGATTGTGATAAATTCTGGTGGTAGTAACAGTATGAATTTATAGGGCTTGTCTTCTAACTGTTACATTCAATGTTCATTCTTAATTCTAAGTTTTATTTTGCATCATACTTAATTCTAGTTAATGCAAAGTCAACTAAGTAGTAGAACCCGCAACAATTAAGCTTTGTGGGCAGTTTCACATCTTCTCGTTTGTTAATAAATTAGTTTTAATTTGGGAAAGTCTTGGATAATCAAATAATTATCAGAGTTGGTGCGATGTAGGAGTTAATGGGAATTTATTCTCATTGTCGTATCTTAATTAGTTCTGATCGAAAAAATATTCCAAAATTTTTAACAGGATCAGATATTATTTAGGGGAAAAAAATAAAATACGAGATGGAATAAAAAGATTTTATATTTTTATATTATTAATTTTTTTTTGGGTTGGAAAAAAATTAGTGATTTTTTTCAAAAAAAAAATTTGTTGAGAGCATGTGTTTCTTCTAAGGGATAGATTCATCCCTAATCCACTATAAATATTTATTTTGTAGTTATACTGAGCACAAGTTTTTATATTATCCTCCGTAGCACTTGGGATTTTGTAATAATTCTATGTTTTTAGGTTAACGTTTATTTTCCTTGAATAATTATTTTTTTGTCCTTTAAATAATATAAAAAAAAAACATAAAATTATATTTTCATCATTAAAATCACTTTATATATATATCTATGTGTGTGTGTGTAACGCCCCGGTAATTCCCGACTCTCTCAAAGCCAAGTCATGAATGGAATAATACCTGATATCTAATAATATGAGAGTACGTATGGGCTCAGGAAAGTTTCTAGTTAGACATTCGACAATTCCTCGAAGTTCCGATGTGGAATTTATTCTAAGATTCAAAACAGATGGCACTTAGTATTTGACACATAACTTTTTCATACGATCTCCGTTATTTATGAATTATATATCGTCGGAAGGCTAAGACCGAGACCTACAATTTTCATGTTGAATATTCTTCCAAAATCAGATCAGAAATAAGTCATAAAATGCCTTTAGTGTAGCTTTTACTGTAGCACTCGAGATTTCTCTAGAAATCTCGTTATATGCCTTGTAAAAAGAAAAAAAAAAAAATAAAAGAAATTATGCCCACTTACATATATAAGAGACGTGACCTCAATCACTATTCATCATCCTTCTCATTTTTGCTGGAAGCTTGAAGAAAAAGCTTGGATGCAATGGTGTTGATCTTAAGTTTCTTTCTCATGTAAAGTGAGTTCTAATCTTCTTTCCCTCTTCTAATTCCAGTTTTGAGCTTGAAATTTAAATATCTCAAAATGTCATTCATGAACCCTAGTCTCTCCCTTTGACATCTTAGTTTAAAGGGAGTGAGTAGCAAGCATATTTATGCATATTATGATATTATATACATGGATTGGGCATGGTTGTGTTGATTGCCCAAATATTATTTTCCCTTAAGAGGATGACTGAGTGTCATCGAGTTGATAAGGGGAGGGCTATTTTTATTTCATTTGATGTTGGTTGATGTTGGTTCAATTGTTGCATGGATGAAAAAGCATGAATCTAGTTTTATTAAGTTGGAAAGTTCAAAAGTGGTAAGATAAATCCTTGGCCAAATCATGATGTAAGTGTAGGGAATTGAGTTTTATATATGATAAAGTGTAATTGAAGTGTGGAAATGCATGATAGAAATGGTTGAGTTGGATAAATGATATAGGGCGGTAAGTGAGGATCTTAGGCATAAAGTGCTTGGCTGCAGTACATTCCGAATAGCTCTGATTATTTATGTTAATACGTAAAGTTTGGTCATCCATTTACCTCACCGTAAATGTTTACATGAAATAGATATATTAGTGTTCAATATATCCAAAAATCATATTTTTTAGACGGCAGATGAATTTATAATGAATTTTACAAATTGGTTGCCTTGCAATTTCGTTAGTTTCTGTCAATTCTGAACAACCTATATTGATTTACTTATAACTTGAGTTATGGATGTCAAAATCAAGATCTATAAAATTCTAGTTAAACTTGACACATAGGAAGTAGAGAGAGTAACATATTCAAAAACTCATAATTTTTAGAATTTAGATGAATCCGAACCAAATTTTTGAAATCGTATGTTCTGATGTCCCTGTGCCCAATTTTTAGTTGCACAGCCCCTGAACTTCAGTCCATACCTTGAGTTTCTGGTATCGGAATTGAGAACCGTAAAAAACTGACGTAAATTAGATACATTATGGACCATTCCAATAAAATTTCAGCTTCAGATTCATCCCCAATTAATCACAGTAAATTTTCAAATTTAGGCATCAGGCAGTGAATTTTCTAGCTATTAGTGAAATATAAGCTTCCACTACCGCATTTGTACAACTCCAAATCTAAACCCGTAAAATTCATAGATACCATAGATATCTCCAACACTCTATTAGATTAAGTGTCCATGCATTGCATATTCTTTCATGTGATATGAAAGTATTATGAGTTATAAAGAAAGAAAACTAACGTTACTTTGACTTTAGATCGACGACAGAACACTCGGAAGTCACCTACATCGCATACCGCATCTGAATTGCCATAGCATTATGAGTGGATATTTTTCTTTTATCTGGGAGTATTTATTTCTTAATTTTAACTATGTTTTCAGATTATGATTTGCATATCTTGATTTGATTAACCTATACTTGAAATTGTTGATTTCAAGCGAGTTGAAAATTATGATTTAGGCTTTTGATAAAGCTTGTTTTCAGATTAATATTTCATGATGAAAATGATTTCAAATGTATGATTTTATGATTTTGGAGGCATGAGGGAAAAACCTGACTCAGATGTAACTTGATTCAGATATGGAATTGACAGATATGGAATTGACAGACATGATATTGATGGGTATCGGTATTGATACCGGATATAGACGTGTGCACACGGGATACATGACTAGAGATTATAGATGCCTCTAGATCCTGGGTATTGGGCTAGGGGGACTGTGAGTACAATGCCCCTAGACCCGGATTTTAGAGACAGGTTGGTGGCACTGATAGCACCTCTGTTTACTGGTTTAGTGGCTTGGGGGACAGTGCGTACAACGCTTCAAGACCACGGGATTATTGTACATGATGACCGATGATATTCTTACAGATTGAAAATTCGGGGTTATCCTAAGTTCTGACCCTATGCGGAATTACAGACAATAAGCAGGACAAGTCCTGTTAAGCTACTATGGAATTGCAACAGGCAATTTAACAAATCAACCAACTAAAATAATAAGCTGCAAATGTAAAAACAATAACAAATTAAAGCAGCAAAAATAATCAAACCACACAAAATTCAACACAATGATTTTGGTGACGAAGTGGAAAACTCTTCCGAGTAAAAAACCACTCCGGGTATAGGCTACCACCCGAATCCACTATATCGAGAAAAAACTTACAGCGATGGTCAAGACCTATGGTGGCAACTCCACCGACTCAAGTACCTCTATACTGCAAGAACTCAAGGCAACTCCTCAAGCCCGCGACCCACGGTTTTCTTCAGAACCTCTGAAGTCTCTGAGTAGATTATATCACCAATGACGCCGGAACTCCGACTACCAAACTTCCTCCTAAAGAACTCTAAAGGATTAGGGAATTTGGGTTAAGTTGTGTTGAAGGTTTAACAAAGATGGAATCACACCATTAATGAAGAAGACAATAAGAAGAAGAAGTCTTCAGTGGTGGATTCAATAAGGTTGAAAGCTTTGAGAGATTAGGCTCAAGAAATAATTGCTTCAACTATTGGGGAATGTGGCTTAATGTTTGTTTATATAGGTAGGGCAAAGGAAAAGGGTTTCCTAGTCTTATTTTGGCTTTAAAACGTGTCTAAGAAACCTACTTACGCAGGGACGTTCGAACGCACTTCAAACGCAACTCAAACGCAAAGTCTCTGCCTCGAAACCGTTCGAACGAAATGACGAACGCAACTCGAACGCGGAACGCGGACTGGTTTTCAGGGGCAACTTAAAACGCTTGTAACTTTCTCGTCTCTTGTCCAAATCATGAGTTCTTTATATGTACGTGATCGTCTTCGAGTCTACTTTCCAATGCAACTGACCTCATGTCAATTAGAGCTCTAAATCTTCTGAAATATGCAAAAGAGTAAACGTCGCTCTGAAATCTCTATCTCATGTTGCCAAATACTTGTCCAATTGCTCCGAGATCTTCAAGACTCATTACAACTCAATTGAACTTGTTTTGTTACGGACATTGCCAATAAAAATGGAACTAACAATCTCCCCCTTTGGCATTCTGTGACAAAACACTACCTATTACAAAGACTACGGTAATAGACCAAAAAGTAAATAGTCAACTGTCAACCATCAAAACAGTGACTTATTACAAATGGACTCGATCTAACACCTAACAAAGTAGTCTTGAAAATAATGCCACCGCAGCAATAAACCTGCTTACCTGAAACATCCACAAACAATATATACCGTGAAAAGCATTGGGATAATCAAGTAAAACATAAAGCAGATAAAAATCTCATGCATGTACAAGTAGAAATCTCTCTCCCCCTTAATCTTAACTCCCCTTAAAATGGAGATATCCAAAGGGTATTCTACGGCTCTCTCATATGTTACGGACATTGCCAATAAAAATGGAACTAACAATCTCCCCCTTTGGCATTCTGTGACAAAACACTACCTATTACAAAGACTACGGTAATAGACCCAAAAAGTAAATAGTCAACTGTCAACCATCAAAACAGTGACTTATTACAAATGGACTCGATCTAACACCTAACAAAGTAGTCTTGAAAATAATGCCACCGCAGCAATAAACCTGCTTACCTGAAACATCCACAAACAATAATATACCGTGTGAAAAGCATTGGGATAATCAAGTAAAACATAAAGCAGATAAAAATCTCATGCATGTACAAGTAGAAATCTCTCTCCCCCTTAATCTTAACTCCCCTTAAAATGGAGATATCCAAAGGGTATTCTACGGCTCTCTCATATATATTAAGGCTCTCCCCCTTAATATATTACTATTGAGAATTCGGGGTTATCCTAAGTTCTGACCCTATGCGGAATTACAGACAATAAGCAGGACAAGTCCTGTTACTGCTACTATGGAATTGCAACAGGCAATTTAACAAATCAACCAACTAAAAATAATAAGCTGCAAATGTAAAAACAATAACAATAATTAAGCAGCAAATAAAATCAATCACAAAAATTCAACACAATGATTTTGGTGACGAAGTGGAAAACTCTTCCGAGTAAAAAACCACTCCGGGTATAGGCTACCACCCGAATCCACTATACCGAGAAAAACTTACAGCGATGGTCAAGACCTATGGTGGCAACTCCACCGACTCAAGTACCTCAATACTGCAAGAACTCAAGGCAACTCCTCAAGCCCGCGACCCACGGTTTTCTTCAGAACCTCTGAAGTCTCTGAGTAGATTATATCACCAATGACGCCGGAACTCCGACTACCAAACTTCCTCCTAAAGAACTCTAAAGGATTAGGGAATTTGGGTTAAGTTGTTGTTGAAGGTTTATCAAAGAATGGATTTCACCATTAACAAAGAGACATGAGATTCAAAGAGTCTTCAAGGTGAAATCAAAGAGAGTTGAAAGCTTTGAGAGTATTTGGCTCAAGGGAAATATGCTTCAACTAATGAGAATGGCGGCTAAGGGTTATATTTATAGGTAGGGTGAAAAGCTAGGGTTTTGCAGGCCAAAAACGCGTTCGGATCGCAGTCGCGTTCGAACGCTTACTAGAACGCAACACGAACGCGCCCTTTCTGTGAAGACTCGTTCGAACGCCAATCGAACGCACAACGAACGTGAGCTCTCTGGAATGCTCCCGTTCGAACCCCACAAGAACGTACCTTGAACGTTTGCTCTCTGGAATGCGCCCGTTCGAACCCAATAGAGAACGTGACACTAACGCCAATCGTTCGAACACTGCAACGAACGCACCACGAACGTATGTCTGATGCACAGCAGCCAGAAACCAGTCCAATTGCACAAAGATCTTCATGAAAGATTACAACTCAATTGAACTTGTTTTGTCACGGACACATGCCAATAAAAATGGAACTAACAATCTCCCCCTTTGGCATTCCGTGACAAAACACTACCTAATACAAAGACTACGGTAATAGACCCAAAAAGAAACTAGTCAACTGTCAACCATCAAAACAGTGACTTATTACAAATGGACTCGATCTAACACCTAACAAAGTAGTCTTGAAATTAATGCCACCGCAGCAACATACCTGCTACCTGAAACATCCACAGACAATAATATACCGTGAAAAGCATTGGGATAATCAAATAGAACATAAAGCAGGTAAAAATCTCATACATGTACAAGTAGAAATCCTTTTCCCCCTTAATCTTAACTCCCCTTAAAACGGAGATATCTAAAGGATATTCTACTGCTCCCTCCTATATATTAAGGCTCTCCCCCTTAATATATTACTCTCCCCCTTAATATATTACTCTCCCCCACCTTAATATATTACTCTCCCCCTTTTTGTCACGAAATGACAAAGGATAAAAAGAAACAGGAAAAATAACAGGAGAACAGGAGAAAACACATGTAAGAGCATAAACAAACAGGAATTACTCCCCCTCACTAACAGGCACATAAAGTTAGCAAAATAAGACACGGGAAGCAAACCAAAACTCAGAAAGGTGCACAGGAAAGAAAAAAAAAGGTATGCAATAACATGAAGCACACACAGTCACATACTGAGATAAATAAAAATCCTGTCAAAAACTGACTGAAACAGCATTTCAAGCTGATACAATGATACCCAGTCAGTATTCAGCTGTTTATGACATGAAACAATATGCATTATTTTAAAAGTGGCTAAATACAACACTTATGCATATGACATAAACACCAAAGCATATAAAGCACTTGCGTGGAAAAATAAAGTGCATAACGAATCAAGGCTTAAGACCTTATTTTATGAGCTGGACACAGCCAAAGAAATCCATCTCTAAACAAACCAAGTCCACAAAATAGGTGTTCAAACCCAGCACCACTAGGACCTGAAAATAAGCAACATAGGTTGCATGCTATATTATTTACCCCAGAAATATCATGAGCTCATATTTAATAACTCTTTCGAGTGAAGGGTTTTTGCCCTTATCTTTTGAATTTGGCCATTTTGGCTCTTTTGCACTTTAGTCTCATTTTTTTTTTTTGCTTTTACAAGGGGATAGCAAGGTCATCTAGTCAAAGGTCACACTATGAGCAAACAGGATATGATAGAAATTGGATTGCTATTCCAAAAACTCATACATGCGACCAAGCCTTGATAAATTAAAAACGTGTATGTGGAAGTGCAAGCACAAGATATACCAAAGTTTTTTATCACACACACTCATGTATATAGAGCATCAAGAAAAATAACAGCATATCATACATGCATAATCATATATCCTACATACCAGGATCACATTCACATGCTATCATGCTCTAACAAGCCATAAAAATATTTTTGGTCTTTTTCAAAATATATAATTTTTTTTGATTTTTCAGTTTTAAAGCACAATAAAAATAAAGACACAAACAGGCTTGTAAAATATCCAATGGTACGTGGAGTTGTATCCCGAGTGCAGATCATACTACCGTCCATTCGGAATCGGCTATGAAATTTATGTCCGAGTTTCCATCCTATATACCAAGGGATTATAACAAAAACAAGACACACACACACCCATATGCTGTGAAAACAAAATAACGTGCAAAAACATAAAACACACGCACACACACATGCAATGGGAAAATAAAATGCATCTTTCAAGCAGAGTTACACCGTAGTGTACTCTCAAAATGTCCATCAGGACACGCAGAAGAGATGGAAATTCATCTTGCTTCCTCACCCAAACCTTTCTAGGAGCCTCTTCCACATGAGAGTTCCCAGACAACAAAGCAAGTTTCTCACTCAAGAATTGAGCTTGTTTGGTTAGTGCAGAAACTTGAGAAGCTAGATTTGAAGAGTCAAATCTAGGTGACACCTTTTTAGGCCTCTTCTTTTGCTTGTGAAGCATGAAGCACTTAGGCCTAATGTGTCCCGCCTTGCCACAATGGTGGCACACAGGCACAAACCTCGGATGAGAGCGAGATTTACCCACAACACCTCTAGATTGAGGTTGGGAAACAGGACGAGGAATAACAGGAGGAAAAACATGACTACACATAACAGGTTTCTTGCCTAAGTCATGTTTAGCTGCTACAGGCACAGCTTGGGAAGAAGAAGCCTTATCACAGTTAGGCTCAGAAATAATTCCTAACATACGGTCCACATTTTTATTCTCACTAGAAAATACAGACAATTGGGTTCTAGTATCTTCAAGTTCAGTTTCTAATATTTGGACCCTATTAATTAGACCTCTATTTCTCTCCTCCAGGTCATCTACCATCAAAAGGCTCTGCTCAAATTTGGCTTGAGCTTCATTCTTTTCTAGCTCAACAGCTTTCAGCCTTTTATTGACCTCTATGTTAGTCTTCTTAATAGCTAAACTCTCATTAAACAGTTCAACATAAGCTACATGAAGACTTTCCTCATCTACAGACTCATCAAGAGAGACTTCAGAATCAGCATCATTAACAACAATCTCTCTCTCATCAGTCACACTAGCAGTAAAGGCAATAAAATTTTTCTTGCCTTTAGGAGACTCATCAGAAGAATAACCACCTTCTGAATCACTAGGAGAGGCAGCCATGGCATCCTTGCCTTTAGCTCTGAGATATGTAGGGCACTCTGGTCGAATATGCCCATAGCCTTCACACTCATGGCATTGGACATCACGGGATCTACTACCCTTATCCTCTCTAGACTCTTTTCTGCTATGCCTACTCTTTAGGCATAACCTCCCTATCTTATTACTGTTATGGCCACTCTTCTTAAGTTTAAGAAATTTCTTAAACTTCTTTGCAAACAAGGCCAAATCATGATCCTTGATGGTATCATCATCACTAACGAATCATGCACAACTTCCTTAGCGATTTTCATCGCAAACGTTTTTGGCTCTCTAAAACCAGGAAGCTTTTTCTCATAAACCTGCAGCTTTCCTACGAGTTCATCTAAATTAAGCTGATCGAGGTCATTGCTTTCCTCGATGGCGGTGATTTTGGGTAGGAACTTATCAGGTAGGGATCTCAGGATTTTCCTAACTATCCTATTGGTAGGAATAGTCTCACCTAGGTTAAAACTTGAGTTAACGATATCGTTAATCTCAGCATAAAATTGATCAAAGGTCTCATCATCTTTCATTTTGGCGACCTCAAACCTAGTGGCTAAATCCTGGAGTCTATTATTTTTAACAGACAATGTGCCCTCATGCACAGTCTGCAGGATGTCCCAAGCAATCTTGGCTATCTCACACATTGAGATTCTCCTAAACTCAGCAGAACAGACAGCACCATGTATGGCATTAACAGCTTTGCTGTTCCTATTGCTAGCATCAAATTCGTCCTTGGTCCAGGTCAATTTATCTTTAGGGGAAGAGACCCCATCAACAACAACAACGGGAGATTCCACCCGTGTTCAACAGTCATCCAGACCCTCTCATCTAAGGACTTAAGGAACGCCTTCATGCGAACCTTCAATGTAAATATTCTGTGCCATCAAAAAATGGCGGACAATTCAAGGGTTGACTACGCTCCATAGCTAATGGGTCAAGGATCGAGTTCAGGCTCTGATACCAATTGAAAATTCGATTTTAACAAAAGATCTGACCCTATGCGGAATACAGACAATAAGCAGGACAAGTCCTGTTACTGCTACTATGGAATTGCAACAGGCAATTTAACAAATCAACCAACTAAAAATAATAAGCTGCAAATGTAAAAACAATAACAATAATTAAGCAGCAAATAAAATCAATCACACAAAATTCAACACAATGATTTTGGTGACGAAGTGGAAAACTCTTCCGAGTAAAAAACCACTCCGGGTATGTAAAAGAGTAAACGTCGCTCTGAAATCTTTATCTCATGTTACCAAATACTTGTCCAATTGCTCCGAAATCTTCAAGACTCATAACTCAATTGAACTTGTTTTGTTACGGACATTGCCAATAAAAATGGAACTAACAATCTCCCCTTTGGCATTCTGTGACAAAACACTACCTATTACAAAGACTACGGTAATAGACCCAAAAAGTAAATAGTCAACTGTCAACCATCAAAACAGTGACTTATTACAAATGGACTCGATCTAACACCTAACAAAGTAGTCTTGAAAATAATGCCACCGCAGCAATAAACCTGCTTACCTGAAACATCCACAAACAATAATATACCGTGAAAAGCATTGGGATAATCAAGTAAAACATAAAGCAGATAAAAATCTCATGCATGTACAAGTAGAAATCTCTCTCCCCCTTAATCTTAACTCCCCTTAAAATGGAGATATCCAAGGGTATTCTACGGCTCTCTCATATATATTAAGGCTCTCCCCCTTAATATATTACTCTCCCCCTTTTTGTCACGAAATGACAAAGGGTAAAAGAAACAGGAAAAATAACAGGAGAACAGGAGACAACACAAGCAAGAGCATAAACAAACAGGAATTACTCCCACTCACTAACAGACACATAGAGTTAGCAAAATAACATACGGGAAGTAAACCAAAAACTCAGAAAAAGTGCACAAGAAGGAAGAAACAAATTGGTATGCAATAACATGAAGCACACACAGGCACATACTGAGAGAAATAAAAATCCTGTCAAAAATTGACTGAAACAGCATTTCAAGCTGATACAATGATACCCAGTCAGTATTCAGCTGTTTATGACATGAAACAATATGTATCATTTTAAAAGAAGCTAAATACAACATTTATGCATATGACATAAACACCAAAGCATATAAAGCACTTGCGTGAAAAATAAAGTGCATAACGAATCAAGGCTTAAGACCTTATTTTATGAGCTGGACACAGCCAAATAAATCCATCTCTAAACAAACCAAGTCCACAAAATATGTGTTCAAACCAGCACCACTAGGACCTGAAAATAAGCAACATTGGTTGCATGCTATATTATTTACCCCAGAAATATCATGAGCTCATATTTAACAACTCTTTCGAGTGAAGGGTTTTTGCCCTTATCTTTTGAATTTAGCCATTTTGGCTCTTTTGCACTTGAGTCTCATTTTTTTTTGTTTAATTCTTTTTGCCTTTACAAGGGGATAGCAAGGTCATCTAGTCAAAGGTCACACTATTCAGTAAACAAAGTATGGTAGAAATTAGATTGTCAGTCCAAAAACTCATACATGCGACCAAGCCTTGATAAAATAAAAACGTGCATGTGAAGGTGCAAGCACAGGATATACCAAAAGGTTTTTATCACACACACTCATGTATATAGAGCATCAAGAAAAATAAAAGCATATCATACATGCATAATCATATATCCTACATACCAGGATCACATGCATAAGCTTTTCATGCTCTAACAGGCCATAAAATAAAATAAATTTTGTCTTTTTCAATTTCTATTTTTTTGAATTTTTCAGATTTTAACAAATAAAAATAAAGACATAAATAGGCTTGTAAAACATCCAATGATACGTGGAGTTGTATCCCGAGTGTAGATCATACTACCGTCCATTCGGAATCGGCTATGAAATTTATGTCTGGGTTTCCATCCTATATACCAAGGAATATATAACAAAAACAAGACACACACACACCCTATGCTGTGAAAATAAAATAAAC
Source organism: Zanthoxylum bungeanum (assembly GCA_019454045.1). NCBI lineage: Eukaryota > Viridiplantae > Streptophyta > Magnoliopsida > Sapindales > Rutaceae > Zanthoxylum > Zanthoxylum bungeanum. The sequence continues at coordinate 15,423 of SKCR01032540.1, read as the reverse complement.
GTGCAAAAACATAAAACACACGCACACACACATGCAATGGGAAAATAAAATGCATCTTTTAAGCAGAGTTACACCGAAGTGCACTCTCATCATGTCCATCAGGACATGCAGAAGTAGATGGAAATCATCTTGCTTCCCCACCCAAACCTTTCTAGGAGCCTCATGCACATGAGAGTTCCCAGACAACAAAGCAAGTTTCTCACTCAAGAATTGAGCTTGTTTGGTTAGTGCAGAAACTTGAGACATTAGATTTGACGAATCAAATCTAGGAGACACACTCTTAGGCCTTCTCTTTTGCTTGTGCAATATGAAACACTTAGGCTTAATATGTCCAGCCTTGCCACAGTGGTGGCACACATGCACAACCCTCGGATGAGAGCGAGGTTTACCCACAACACCTCTAGATTGAGGTTGGGAAACAGGACGAGGAACAACATGAGGAGAAACATGACTACACACAACATGTTTCTTACCTAAGTCACGTTTAGCTGCTACAGGCACAGCTTTGGAAGAAGAAGCCTTATTAAAGTTAGGCTGAGAAATAATTCCTAACATACGATCCACATTTTTATTCTCACTAGAAAATACAGACAACTGGGTTCTAGTATCTTCAAGTTCAGTCTCTAAAGCTAGGACCTTATCAATTAGACCCCTATTCCTCTCCTCCAGGTCATCAAACATCAAAAGGCTTTGCTCAAATTGGCTTGAGCTTCATTCTTTTCTAGCTCAACAGCTTTCAGCTTTTTATTGACCTCTAATTAGTCTTCTTAATAGCTAAACTCTCTTTAAAAAGTTTAGCATAAGCTACCTGAAGACTGTCCTCATCAACTGACTCACTGTGAGAGGATTCTGAACCAGAATCTCTACAATACTCGTTCCTCTCACTGGTCACACTAGCAGGAAAGCCATATAATTGCCTTTCGGAGAATCATCACCTTCAGAATCACTAAGGGATGCTGCCATGGCTTTCTTGCCTTTAGCCCTAAGATATGTGGGACACTCGGATCTAACGTGCCCATATCCTTCACATTCATGGCACTGGACACTACGGGTTCTATTATCCATATCCCCTCTAGACTCTCTCATGCTATGCCTACTCTCTCTAGGCTTATTCTCCATATCCCTATCACTGTTATGGCCACTCTTCTTAGGTTTAAGAAATTTCTTAAACTTATTTGTAAACAATGCCAAATCACGATATGTGAGGGTATCACAATTTAAGGGTTGACTATGTTCCATAGCTAATGGGTCAAGGATCGAGTTCAGGCTCTGATACCAATTGAAAATTCGGGGTTATCCTAAGTTCTGACCCTATGCAGAATTACAGACAATAAGCAGGACAAGTCCTGTTACTGCTACTATGGAATTGCAACAGGCAATTTAACAAATCAACCAACTAAAATAATAAGCTGCAAATGTAAAAACAATAACAATAATTAAAGCAGCAAAAATAATCAAACCACACAAAATTCAACACAATGATTTTGGTGACGAAGTGGAAAACTCTTCCGAGTAAAAAACCACTCCGGGTATAGGCTACCACCCGAATCCACTATATCGAGAAAAACTTACAGCGATGGTCAAGACCTATGGTGGCAACTCCACCTACTCAAGTACCTCTATACTGCAAGAACTCAAGGCAACTCCTCAAGCCCGCGACCCACGGTTTTCTTCAGAACCTCTGAAGTCTCTGAGTAGATTATATCACCAATGACGCCGGAACTCCGACTACCAAACTTCCTCCTAAAGAACTCTAAAGGATTAGGGAATTTGGGTTAAGTTGTGTTGAAGGTTTAACAAAGATGGAATCACACCATTAATGAAGAAGACAATAAGAAGAAGAAGTCTTCAGTGGTGGATTCAAATAAGGTTGAAAGCTTTGAGAGATTTAGGCTCAAGAAATAATTGCTTCAACTATTGGGGAATGGGCTTAATGGCTTAATGTTTTTTTATAGGTAGGGCAAAGGAAAAGGGTTTCCTAGTCTTATTTTGGCTTAAAAACGTGTCTAAGAAACCTACTTACGCAGGGACGTTCGAACGCACTTCAAACGCAACTCAAACGCAAAGTCTCTGCCTCGAAACCGTTGGAACGAAATTACGAACGCAACTCGAACGCGGAACGCGGACTGGTTTTCAGGGGCAACTTAAAACGCTTGTAACTTTCTCGTCTCTTGTCTAAATCATGAGTTCTTTATATGTACGTGATCGTCTTCGAGTCTACTTTCCAATGCAACTGACCTCATGTCAATTGGAGCTCTAAATCTTCTGAAATATGCAAAAGAGTAAACGTCGCTCTGAAATCTCTATCTCATGTTGCCAAATACTTGTCCAATTGCTCCGAGATCTTCAAGACTCATTACAACTCAATTTAACTTGTTTTGTTACGGACATTGCCAATAAAAATGGAACTAACACAGATGATTTTACATTTGTTTTGTGAATGATTTTCACAAAGGTTTTGAAAAGAAAAAATCTGACTTATTATCTTATGGATTCAGCGACGGATTTTGAGACATGATCTTTAAAAAGAGTTGTTTATTAAAAGAGTTCTAAGAGATCTCACGATTTAGAGAAATCCCATAAAATGTTTCAGAGCAAAAGAGACTATCTTGAAATGATTTTGGTTTTTGAACCATGTATTTTTATAAAGTATTTCAGTTTCGTTTTGAACTGTCCACTCACAAAGTCATTTAAAAATGACCTAACCCACCACTCCCAGTGTTTTTGTTTTGCAGGATCTCCTAGAGGACAAGCTCGAGAGGACAGATACTGTTGGCAGTCACTTGGGTGTGTTAAGTCCACCAGATTGAGTCCAGAAGTCAGCATAGTCAATGTCAAGTAAATGTTGCATGACATACATTGCATAGTTTTAGTTTTTGAGTGTGTCAAACATCAGATTTTTAATGTAAAGTACATTTAAGTTCATTGTATGGAAACTTGAGATGCATTTCTATGAGTATTGTGTTGGTCATTGTACCCTATGCATGAACTTATGTTTGGGATGATTTTGAACAGTTAGATAATTTGAGGCTTCGGGGGATAGTATGACCTATTCCCTTCCGGAAACATTTTTCAAATTGAGGATGTTACAATATGAATATAGACGGATGATGATGATATTGAATGAGATCAGAATATATTGACAGTCCTGAGTAGCCCTAAAATTTTGAATGACTTTCGACGAGTTTTTAAAATTAGACCACTATCGAAAATGATAAACAATATATATATCATTTTATATATTTCCCAGATGACTCATTTCTGTGTGAATTTAATTTTTTTTAAACTTTTTTATACAGTAAAAATTGAAATTTTGTTAGATTCAACTCCAAAGTCGCTATGTCATAGCAATTACAATCATAGTTACATAGTCAAATTCGCACATAAACCTCAGTCACAATTTCAATTTGTAACTATCACATTTCCAGTTATAATGATAATTATAAATATTCAATCACATTTTTTTTATCACAGTGTTAGTCAAAGATACTCAATAACAGTGAAGGAAAATATAGTATAGCTGGCCAAATATGAACCCAGTGAATGGTACTTACTGCATAAATATCAATTATCATGAACATTATAAATATCAAATAATGGGACGGGTGCTTGTTGTATGCATGGTGATGTTTTAATTTCAAAAATGACCACAAGTTTTGTGTGAATTTAGAATTATTTGGAGATGTTAATGATTCAGCAATAAATTGACGCAACATTTTAGAAAATCGTATGAAAATAACTAACAATCAATCAATAAGATCATTGTCACTCACTTATATTGTAATCATTATTCCAGAAAGAAATCTTTAATATCATCCTATTTCTATCATGAAAATAACTAACAATCAATCTTACCTACTGCTACTCTTATTATTGATCAGGCTTTTGGTGACGGTGCGGTTGTTCTTGGTGCTGGTGGCATTGGAGCATTCTCCTTGGCTATTTCTGTACAATAGTTTTGAGCAACGGAGGGAAGAAAGGGTTTAAAGGAAAGAGCTTTGGCCAACAGTTGGTGTCAACTTCATTGAAGGCCTTGCAACAAGCATTTCCAATCAAATTGACTCTAAGATTAAAGAATGAGGTTATGACTTCTTGTACACACCCGTTAACGCTCTGCAGAGTTGACAGACATTTTCCAACGTCAGGATCCTGTCCACCAAACAATGGGTTCTCAGGAAATGTTTCAAGTCCTTGAGTAGTCATCATGAATGAACATGCCAGAATCAATGAAAATGAGAATATAAAACTTGCTTGAACCATTTTGATATGATATGTTGAATGGGGATGTTTGTTTTGTTGATTTGATTGTGATAAATTCTGGTGGTAGACAGTATGAATTTATAGGGCTTGTCTTCTAACTGTTACATTCAATGTTCATTCTTATCAGAGTTGGTGCGATGTAGGAGTTAATGGGAATTTATTCTCATTGTCGTATCTTAATTAGTTCTGATCGAAAAAATATTCCAAAATTTTTAACAGGATCAGATATTGTTTAGGGGAAAAAAATAAAATACGAGATGGGATAAAAAGATTTTATATTTTTATATTATTAATTTTTTTTTGGGTTGGAAAAAAATTAGTGATTTTTTTCAAAAAAAAAATTTGTTGAGAGCATGTGTTTCTTCTAAGGGATAGATTCATCCCTAATCCACTATAAATATTTATTTTGTAGTTATACTGAGCACAAGTTTTTATATTATCCTCCGTAGCACTTGGGATTTTGTAATAATTCTATGTTTTTAGATTAACGTTTATTTTCCTTGAATAATTATTTTTTTGTCCTTTAAATAATATAAAAAAAAACATAAAATTATTTTTTCATCATTAAAATCACTTTATATATATATCTATGTGTGTGTGTAACACCCCGGTAATTCCCGACTCTCTCAAAGCCAAGTCATGAATGGAATAATACCTGATATCTAATAATTTGAGAGTACGTATGGGCTCAGGAAAGTTTCTAGTTAGACATTCGACAATTCCTCGAAGTTCCGATGTGGAATTTATTCTAAGATTCAATACAGATGGCACTTAGTATTTGACACATAACTTTTTCATACGATCTCCGTTTTATTTGAATTATATCGTCGGAAGGCTAAGACCGAGACCTACAATTTTCATGTTGAATATTCTTCCAAAATCAGATCAGAAATAAGTCATAAAATGCATTTAGTGTAGCTTTTACTGTAGCACTCGAGATTTCTCTAGAAATCTCGTTATATGCCTTGTAAAAAGAAAAAAAAAACAATAAAAGAAATTATGCCCACTTACATATATAAGAGACGTGACCTCAATCACTATTCATCATCCTTCTCATTTTTGCTGGAAGCTTGAAGAAAAGCTTGGATGCAATTGGTGTTGATCTTAAGTTTCTTTCTCATGTAAAGTGAGTTCTAATCTTCTTTCCCTCTTCTAATTCCAGTTTTGAGCTTGAAATTTAAATATCTCAAAATGTCATTCATGAACCCTAGTCTCTCCCTTTGACATCTTAGTTTAAAGGTAGTGAGTAGCAAGCATATTTATGCATATTATGATATATTATACATGGATTGGGCATGGTTGTGTTGATTGCCCAAATATTATTTTCCCTTAAGAGGATGACTGAGTGTCACCGAGTTGATAAGGGGAGGGCTATTTTTATTTTATTTCATTTGATGTTGGTTCAATTGTTGCATGGATGAAAAAGCATGAATCTAGTTTTATTAAGTTGGAAAGTTCAAAAGTGGTAAGATAAATCCTTGGCCAAATCATGATGTAAGTGTAGGGAATTGAGTTTTATATATGATAAAGTATAATTGAAGTGTGGAAATGCATGATAGAAATGGTTGAGTTGGATAAATGATATAGGGCGGTAAGTGAGGATCTTAGGCATAAAGTGCTTGGCTGCAGTACATTCCGAATAGCTCTGATTATTTATGTTAATACGTAAAGTTTGGTCATCCATTTACCTCACCGTAAATGTTTACATGAAATAGATATATTAGTGTTCAATATATCCAAAAATCATATTTTTTAGACGGCAGATGAATTTATAATGAATTTTACAAATTGGTTGCCTTGCAATTTCGTTAGTTTCTGTCAATTCTGAACAACCTATATTGATTTACTTATAACTTGAGTTATGGATGTCAAAATCAAGATCTATAAAATTCTAGTTAAACTTGACACATAAGGGAGTAACATATTCAAAACTCATAATTTTTAGACTTTAGATGAATCCGAACCAAATTTTTGAAATCGTATGTTCTGATGTCCTTGTGCCCAATTTTTTAGTTGCACAGCCCCTGAACTTCAGTCCATACCTTGAGTTTCTGGTATCGGAATTGAGAACCGTAAAAACTGACGTAAATTAGATACATTATGGACCATTCCAATAAAATTTCAGCTTCAGATTCATCCCCAATTAATCACAGTAAATTTTCAAATTTAGGCATCAGGCAGTGAATTTTCTAGCTATTAGTGAAATATAAGTTTCCACTACCGCATTTGTACAACTCCAAATCTAAACCCGTAAAATTCATAGATACCATAGATATCTCCAACACTCTAGTAGATTAAGTGTCCATGCATTGCATATTCTTTCATGTGATATGAAAGTATTCTGAGTTATAAAGAAAGAAAACTAACGTTACTTTGACTTTAGATCGACGTCAGAACACTCGGAAGTCACCTACATCGCATACCGCATCTGAATTGCCATAGCACTATGAGTGGATATTTTTCTTTTATCTGGGAGTATTTATTTCTTAATTTTAACTATGTTTTCAGATTATGATTTTGCATATCTTGATTTGATTAACCTATACTTGAAATTGTTGATTTCAAGCGAGTTGAAAATTATGATTTAGGCTTTTGATAAAGCTTGTTTTCAGATTAATATTTTCATGATGAAAATGATTTCAAATGTATGATTTTATGATTTTGGAGGCATGAGGGAAAAACCTGACTCAGATGTAACTTGATTCAGATATGGAATTGACAGATATGGAATTGACGGACATGGTATTGATGGGTATCGGTATTGATACCGGATATAGACGTGTGCACACGGGATACATGACTAGAGATTATAGATGCCTCTAGATCCTGGGTATTGGGCTAGGGGGACTGTGAGTACAATGCCCCTAGACCCGGATTTTAGAGACAGGTTGGTGGCACTGATAGCACCACTGTTTACTGGTTTAGTGGCTTGGGGGACAGTGCGTACAACGCTTCAAGACCACGGGATTATTGTACATGATGACCGATGATATTCTTACAGATGATTTTACATTTGTTTTGTGAATGATTTTCACAAAGGTTTTGAAAAGAAAAAATCCTGACTTATATCTTATGGATTCAGCGACGGACTTTTGAGACATGATTCTTTAAAAAGAGTTGTTTATTAAAAGAGTTCTAAAGAGAACTCACGATTTAGAGAAATCCCATAAAATGTTTCAGAGCAAAAGAGACTATTTCTTGAAATGATTTTGGTTTTTGAACCATGTATTTTTATAAAGTATTTCAGTTTCGTTTTGAACTGTCCACTCACTAAGTCGTTTAAAAATGACCTAACCCACCACTCCCAGTGTTTTTGTTTTGCAGGATCTCCTAGAGGACAAGCTCGAGAGGACAGATACTGTTGGCAGTCACTTGGGTGTTAAGTCCACCAGATTGAGTCCAGAAGTCAGCATAGTCAATGTCAAGTAAATGTTGCATGACATACATTGCATAGTTTTAGTTTTTGAGTGTGTCAAACATCAGATTTTTAATGTAAAGTACATTTAAGTTCATTGTATGGAAACTTGAGATGCATTTCTATGAGTATTGTGTTGGTCATTGGACCCTATGCATGAACTTATGTTTGGGATGATTTTGAACAGTTAGATAATTTGAGGCTTCGGGGGATAGTATGACCTATTCCCTTCCGGTAACATTTTCCAAATTGAGGATGTTACAATATGAATATAGACGGATGATATTGAATGAGATCAGAATATATTGACAGTCCTGAGTAGCCCTAAAATTTTGAATGACTTTCGACGAGTTTTTAAAATTAGACCACTATCGAAAATGATAAACAAATATATATATCATTTTATATATTTCCCAGATGACTCATTTCTGTGTGAATTTAATTTTTTTTAAACTTTTTTATACAGTAAAAATTGAAATTTTGTTAGATTCAACTCCAAAGTCGCTATGTCATAGCAATTACAATCATAGTTACATAGTCAAATTCGCACATAAACCTCAGTCACAATTTCAATTTGTAACTATCACATTTCCAGTTATAATGATAATTATAAATATTCAATCACATTTTTTTTATCACAGTGTTAGTCAAAGATACTCAATAACAGTGAAGGAAAATATAGTATAGCTGGCCAAATATGAACCCAGTGAATGGTACTTACTGCATAAATATCAATTATCAAGAACATTATAAATATCAAATAATGGGACGGGTGCTTGTTGTATGCATGGTGATGTTTTAATTTCAAAAATGACCACAAGTTTTGTGTGAATTTAGAATTATTTGGAGATGTTAATGATTCAGCAATAAATTGACGCAACATTTTAGAAAATCGTATGAAAATAACTAACAATCAATCAATAAGATCATTGTCACTCACTTATATTGTAATCATTATTCCAGAAAGAAATCTTTAATATCATCCTATTTCTATCATGAAAATAACTAACAATCAATCTTACCTACTGCTACTCTTATTATTGATCAGGCTTTTGGTGACGGTGCGGTTGTTCTTGGTGCTGGTGGCATTGGAGCATTCTCCTTGGCTATTTCTGTACAATAGTTTTGAGCAACGGAGGGAAGAAAGGGTTTAAAGGAAAGAGCTTTGGCCAACAGTTGGTGTCAACTTCATTGAAGGCCTTGCAACAAGCATTTCCAATCAAATTGACTCTAAGATTAAAGAATGAGGTTATGACTTCTTGTACACACCCGTTAACGCTCTGCAGAGTTGACAGACATTTTCCAACGTCAGGATCCTGTCCACCAAACAATGGGTTCTCAGGAAATGTTTCAAGTCCTTGAGTAGTCATCATGAATGAACATGCCAGAATCAATGAAAATGAGAATATAAAACTTGCTTGAACCATTTTGATATGATATGTTGAATGGGGATGTTTGTTTTGTTGATTTGATTGTGATAAATTCTGGTGGTAGACAGTATGAATTTATAGGGCTTGTCTTCTAACTGTTACATTCAATGTTCATTCTTAATTTCTTAAGTTTTATTTTGCATCATACTTAATTCTAGTTAATGCAAAGTCAACTAAGTAGTAGAACCCGGCAACAATTAAGCTTTGTGGGCAGTTTCACATCTTCTCGTTTGTTAATAAATTAGTTTTAATTTGGATCAAATAATTATCAGAGTTGGTGCGATGTAGGAGTTAATGGGAATTTATTCTCATTGTCGTATCTTAATTAGTTCTGATCGAAAAAATATTCCAAAATTTTTAACAGGATCAGATATTGTTTAGGGGAAAAAAAATAAAATACGAGATGGGATAAAAAGATTTTATATTTTTTTATTATTAATTTTTTTTTGGGTGGGAAATAAATTAGTGATTTTTTTCAAAAAAAAAAATTGTTGGGAGCATGTGTTTCTTCTAAGGGATAGATTCATCCCTAATCCACTATAAATATTTATTTTGTAGTTATACTGAGCACAAGTTTTTATATTATCCTTCGTAGCACTTGGGATTTTGTAATAATTCTATGTTTTTAGATTAAAGTTTATTTTCCTTGAATAATTATTTTTTTGTCCTTTAAATAATATAAAAAAAAACATAAAATTATATTTTCATCATTAAAATCACTTTATATATATATCTATGTGTGTGTGTGTAACACCCCGGTAATTCCCGACTCTCTCAAAGCCAAGTCATGAATGGAATAATACCTGATATCTAATTATTTGAGAGTACGTATGGGCTCGGGAAAGTTTCTAGTTAGACATTCGACAATTCCTCGAAGTTCCGATGTGGAATTTATTCTAAGATTCAATACACATGGCTCTTAGTATTTGACACATAACTTTTTCATACGATCTCCGTTATTTATGAATTATATATCGTCAGAAGGCTAAGACCGAGACCTACAATTTTCATGTTGAATATTCTTCCAAAATCAGATCAGAAATAAGTCATAAAATGCATTTAGTGTAGCTTTTACTGTAGCACTCGGGATTTCTCTAGAAATCTCGTTATATGCCTTATAAAAAGAAAAAAACTGTTAGCACCTTTTTTTATTGGCATGTGTCCGTGACAAAACAAGTTCAATTGAGTTGTAATCTTTCATGAAGATCTTTGTGCAATTGGACTGGTTTCTGGCTGCTGTGCATCAGACATACGTTCGTGGTGCGTTCGTTGCAGTGTTCGAACGATTGGCGTTAGTGCTGCGTTCGTTTGTGGGTTCGAACGTGTGGCGTTAGTGGCACGTTCTTTATTGGAGCATTCCGAAACGAGGCACGTTCTTGTGTTCCAGAGAGAGCTCACGTTCGTTGTGCGTTCGATTGACGTTCGAACGGGTCTTCACAGAAAGGGCGCGTTCGTGTAGCGTTCTAGTAAGCGTTCAAACGCGACTGCGATCTGAACGCGTTTTTGGCCTGTAAAACCCTAGGTTTTCACCCTACCTATAAATATAACCCTTAGCCGCCATTCTAAGTAGTTGAAACATATTCCTTTTGAGCCAAAACCTCTCAATAGCTTTCAACTCTCTTGATTTCACCTTGAAGACTCTTTGAATCTCCTGTCTTCTATTTGTTTGGTGAAATCCAATCTTTGATAAACCTTCAACACAACTTAACCCAAATTCCCCAATCCTTTAAAGTTATTTAGGAGGAGGTTTGGTAGTCGGAGTTCCGACGTCATTGGTGATATAATCTACTCAGAGACTTCAGAGGTTCTGAAGAAAACCGTGGGTTGCGGGCTTGAGGAGTTGCTTTGAGTTCTTGCAGTTTAGAGGTACTGGAGTCGGTGGAGTTGCCACCATAGGTCTTGACCATCGCTGTAAGTTTTTCTCGATATAGTGGTATGCATGTTGTTTACTTGCTATTTAGTTGTTTAAATTTTTTTTGAAAAAAAAAAAATTTGTTTTAGTCTTTGATAGTAAAGCATAAATCTTGTGATAATATTGTTTGTTTATGGGTGAAATTTTAGAAATGATAAGTGCCAAATTTACTTTTATCTGATGCCTTGAATAATTGATCTATGTTAGACTCGTAAGCACTTAAAAATAGGTTTTTAGCAGTAAAACTTAAGTAGTTGACAAGGTGGTCAGTTGAAGAAATTGCATGTCGATGAATGACCGTTTGCTTAGATATCTATCTTGATTTGCTAGTGTTATGAAGTATGGTATAGCTAAAAAAAGAAAAAGAAAAATGTCTCTAAAGAAAGAAAATAAACCACCTATAACCGATAAGCGTGAAGCTACCCATGGGCGAGTATTAGGACCACCATGAGGAGAAATGCTACCTTAAAGGGTAGGTGAGTTGGAAAAAAAAAAGTGCAAAAATGAGAAAAGAAAAAAGAGACAAGAAAATAAAAGAAAAACCATACCATACCGAACACAAAATAAGGCAATTACAGAGCATAATTGAGATATCTAGGTTGGTTTGACCCATCGATTCTAATTTTTAAACGAAATCATTGAGTTAGCTTACTTAAGATCAAAGCTGTGAATGAACCTTTACACACACACCGTGAGTCTAGCTTAGATAATTTATTCAAGAAATTGGATTCGAGTTGCAATTGCGTACTTTGAAGGTTCTCTAATTTCATTTATAAGCTTTCTTTGAGGATATATTTATGCGTAACTATCGAGACTATGTTTTGTTATTTTTATATTTTTGCATGATTGTGTGTGAATGACGTTTGTGGGTGTCGTCGCTGTAAGCCCTCACGAGACTATAACTCGTCCACTAGGGCCGCCTAGGGGTTTAAAGGCTTGTTGCATACGCTAAATGCAATCGTGATCCCTACGAAAGTGGCTTAGTTAATTTAGTAGTTTTTATTTGTTTATTTGAATTTAATTTTATTTTATCTTTTGCTAGGGACTAGCAAAACCTTAAGTTTGGGGGTATTTGATAAGTGTGGTTTATACCCACTTATTCCAATATCTTTAGCTTATTATTTTGTTATAATTCGAGATATTTAATATCAATTATGATTTATTTTATCTTTTATTTATAGGAGCATCAATATATGGATCGGGGGACAATTACACGTGTTTTGGGAACTTCAGGGAACACAGGACCGAGCACAAGAGCGTAGGCGCCTTGGCGCCAAATCCCCATACAAATCCAGAGGAATGGGCGCCATGGCGCCCATTATTGTCAAAGGCGCCAAGGCGCCCATTATTGAGAAGTCATATAGCGCCTTGGCGCCAGTGAAGAAATGAAAAAGTGGCGCCATGGCGCCACTTACCAATAATACACCAAGGCGCCATGGCGCCTTCACATGCCACAATTTCCATACAATTTCCAGGGAAATTGGCGCCACGGCGCCAATTTGACAAGAGTTGCACGCATATTCCAGGAAAGTGATTTTAGGGTTTTCAATAATCCTAATGACACCCAAAGACTCCCAGCCTCAACTATAAATATAACATTCCATCCAACACTCAAAAGGAGGCTAATACACTGCGCAAAACACGAAATACATATTTTTAGAGATCCAAGGAGAGGATTGAAGAGCGAAAAGAGGAGATTAGGGCGGTGACATCCGGAGAGGAAGAGATTCAATTCGGGTTTTATCTTCTTATTTCTTTCTTAAAACTCTAATGATTTCCATTAAATTCGTGGCTTGATTATTTATTGTTTTATCTTTTGTCATGAATTTACTCCTTAATTTTGGAGAACGATTGTAATTGATGCTTGAACCTTATATTTTGTTTATCAATTTTGTGATGAAGTTTTATTGAATTATTTATATTCTTTTGAGTTTAATGCTTCTTGATTGTTGGCCACAATTGAAGATGATGAATGTTTAGAATCTATCACTCGAGAGAGGGGATTTTGAATAGATCTAGAGAATATAGCCTAGGATTTTATAGAGTTCGAGAGAATCTGTAGTCCTTTGAAGTCGTTAATATAGAATCACAAATCGTAATGAGTTGTTGACTATTGGATTTTTATAGAGATATCGAAGTCTGTAGTTGATGATATTTTCACTCGGCACTCGAGAGAGGGAGTGGATATTTTAGGAGTCTTGACTTATAAACAATATAACTGAACATGGATTAATTGGCATAACAAATACATAGGTGACAGCTAGGTAAAATCAGGATCCAGAATCTCTATCGTATTAGTTCCTCCTATTTTATTGTTTTTATATTTATTTATTTAATTACATCTTTATTAATTATCGTCTAAATAAAGTTAGGATTATCAATTGTAGTACTTAGTGCGAGTTAACGCAATCCCTGTGGGTTCGACACTCTTTCACTGATTTATACTAAAACTTGACACCGTACACTTGCGGTACGATATAAAAATATCACAACAAGTTTTTGGCGCCGTTGCCGGGGATTGTTTGTTTAATTCATATTAATACTACTACCAAGTAATCTTAGCTTTAATTTAGAATTTTATTTTTATTTTTATTTTATTTTCTTTATTTCCTTTATTTTTGTCTTAAGTTTTATTTTTATTTTTATTTTTATTTTATTTTGCTGTTTTATATTTTTTTCTTACGAGGTGAGTTTGAAAAGAACCAATGGCAGATCCTGTTAGTGCACTGATAGCTGAAGTATCGTCCTTCACGACTCATCTAGCAATATTGATAAATCAAATGAGTCAACCGTCTATTGAAGCTGTTTCTGCTAATGGAATGTTTTTATCCAACAGAGGAGCAGGATTTGAACAAGTACAGTATGTGAACAATTGGAACTTCAACAACTGTAGAGGCAGTCATATGCTTAATTATTATCATCCGAATTTTTCATATGCTGATATGGAGAACATTTTACAACCTCCTCATGGCTTCAATTATCCAAAAGTTGAGCAGAAACCTTCCTTAGAAGACCTCATGATCACGTTTGTAGCTACAGCTTCAGAGAGGTTTGAGAAGAATGAGTCAATGCTGGATAATATCAAAACACGAATGGGCAATATAGAGGCAAATATGAAATCTTTAGAAGCAAAAATTGAGTTGCTTGCTTCTTCCATGGCCAATCAACAGACATGGGATTTTCCGAGTGATACTGAAGTCAACCCCAATGAGCAAAGTCAAATTATAACCTGTAGGAGCGGAAAAGAGTTTAAAGACACCTCTCAGGACTTAGGCAGTAAAGAAAATGAAATGGTATTTCAGGAGGAAACAGTAACAGAAGAAGAGAACAAAGGTGAATTGATAATGAGAGGTCAATATGAAGAAATCACCTTCAGTGTTTTCAGAGCCATGCCGAGTTCTCAAGGTGATGCAGACTGTCACATGATAGATACAGTAGAAAAGAGAGTTGAAACCAGACAGGGTGAATCGGTATTTCAACAGCCTATGAGCATAATGCAACCATGTATAAAGGAAAATTCTCTGCAGCTAAACTCGAAACCACTCCCAAAGGGCCGTAAAAAGAGGAAAAGAAAGGTCAGTTCTCACTTAGAGATAATTCCTGGAAGATTAAAAAGAAAACCGAGCCAATTTTGCCGAATGTACAGTCCAGAATTTCCAATTGAAGGGAAATCTACATATCCTGGGGGACCATCTATGGATAAATCACCACAGCCTGCCAAGCTATCTTTTTCATGTCATAAGAACCGGTGGATACCAAAGAAGAAAACAGATGAGATTACCCGGTTCACTACTTTTAAGCCACCATAACCATTTGGGTGGTTGCGTCTGGCTGAAGACGTTAAACTTAGCGCTAGCGGGGAGGCAACCCTTGCATTTCTTTTATTATTATTTTCTTTACTTTTTATTTTATTTTTATTTTTATTTTATTGTGTGCTATTTATTTATTTGCATGTTATTTATGCAGGTAGCACGAGACACACAACGCCCGCGCAACAAAATTCCAACCAGCAAGAGTCTGATCAACTCCATGCACGGTAGTGTTGTTCCTCACTCTTGCTCTTGATATTTATCTTACATTGAGGACAATGCAAATTTTAAGTTTAGGGGTGTGTGCATGTTGTTTACTTGTTATTTAGTTGTTTAAATTTTTTTTGAAAAAAAAAAAAATTTGTTTTAGTCTTTGATAGTAAAGCATAAATCTTGTGATAATATTGTTTGTTTATGGGTAAAATTTTAGAAATGATAAGTGCCAAATTTACTTTTATCTGATGCCTTGAATAATTGATCTATGTTAGACTCGTAAGCACTTAAAAATAGGTTTTTAGCAGTAAAACTTAAGTAGTTGACAAGGTGGTCAATTGAAGAAATTGCATGTCGATGAATGACCGTTTGCTTAGATATCTA